>JALPQI010001100.1:0-138237 GCA_025490895.1 Thaumatotibia leucotreta | reverse complement strand
TCGATAGCCTTCATCATCAGCAGCCTTTGATAGTCTATTATTATTAGTAATTATGCGTACAAACGCAATAGGAGGACTGGCCATAATCGCCACGCTGGGCAAGCGGATTGGCGATCGCAGTAATGTGTCCACTATGATGACGCTGCTGCCCATCATCAATCTTTTGTCAAATAATGGTCAGTGACACTTCAATCCCTTAGTCGACTTTTACGACACCCGCAGGAGGAGTTGGGGTGGTGACAAATGTATTCTTACTGCCGTCACCACACGGCACGGATAGCCTTAACGTCATAGATATAAGGGTGATCTCTAAACTGTCAAAAGTTCATTCTTAGAAACCTCAGACTATAATAGTTGGCCGCAGTATAAATCGGCCGCACGCACTCGCACCAGTTAGCGCCGTTCATACAATTTCTTGTTAGACGAGCGTCGGCACGTCAACGTCGAACGTCAAACGTCAATACGTTAGCCTTTACAAGTTTTTGTGGAACAAATTATAAAATTTTATGGATGGCTTTCCTCGAATAAAATATATCTGTCAGATTAATGCTAGCTGTACTATTATATGCCTGGGAAATATAGTGATAAATTTATCTGACGAATATTATTTATCCAAGGAGTGTGAAACACGCCGCAAATTAATAGATTTGTTTTTTAAGTAGTCACAAAACAAAAATTGTATAATTGAAATTACTAAAAATTATTAGGATTTCGTACTAACAAAACAGGCAGAGATTACCTATGTTTGACGTGGAATTGGAATTTGAACACATGTCCAAAAATGTGTAGTTTTATAAGGGACAATATTTTAGACATCATTTCACTTTTTGAAATAAAACAAATATGTTTTTTTTATTATTATTCTCCTTGAATTACAAGTATTATATAAATAAATAATTCTAGTTGGATTAATAGGTAGGTACTATTTTAGTATTCCGATTAGCGGTATTCGAAGCGTTGAGGATTGACTGGAAATCGAGTTTACCCGGCACTGTTTGCGCAGGTCAGGTTACCAATACAGCTGTTTACTATCCACAGACTACTTTTAGACTACTATAGAATCCGCACCATAAAATGTTAGTAACGTTACCTCTGTCCGTAAAGGGAAAATTTTTAATAGCGGATTTCTAACCATTTTGCATAGTGGAGACCATATCTGCTTCACATCTGTAACTCTTTGTTTTGTGTTCTTTTCATAGTTCATAAGTTTGCTTTTTACTAAAATGTCTTCATATACCTATGTTATGATGTGCTGCCTGAATAAATACTATTTTATTCTATTCATTTGAAGTTACAAATGCCGTATAAAGTTTGCCGGATTCCGTATATTTCAAGAGAAAATGTCATTAAACACAGATTTTGTTTCTGTACCTATTGTCATAGTCTAGTCACTCTTAATTGACAGACATCAAATGGACAAAAAATATATCCTGTAATTATCTGGCATAATGTGAACAAACAACGTAAAAGCATTTTATTGCGATAGTTTTATTAATAAGATGCTTTTTTATGACATTCAAAATAGCGAAAAAATAAGTTTTTTTTGCAGTTTTGACCAAAACTTAACATTTTTTGCTTCTTTTAGCCTTAGGAATATCCTGTTCCAAATGTTCCTTTTCCCCATGGGCATCTTGTATTATCATCTTTATTGGACCTCATTGAAACAGCCTTAAGAATTCATTTTATCACCCACTCCAACTCCTCCCGTGGGTGTCATCAGAGTCGACTAGGGGATTGAAATTTAAAACTAAAGATGAAGTCTCTCTCATTACAATGTGGTTTCCTATATGTCCCACCTAGGGTGTAAGTGATCTATGTTGTTTTTTTCTCATATATTATATGTCTTAGATTTGTAAAGTTAAATAGATGAGAAGTTATTTGTTTAGAGTATAATATTTGTACAAATAAATGATGTGATGATCATTGTCAGGTTTTCGCATTATATTTGCAAATATTTAAAAGCCTTTAAAATAGGATGTATGATTAAGAAACCAAAACATGCCTACTTAGATTTCAGTTTTAGCTGTGAAATGAATAATAAAATGTTTTGTGGTATTACAAATTTACAATTACTATAGAAGTTAATTTATAACCGCCGCCCAAAATAAATGATGAATTTATTATAAAAATAACATAAAAATCATTTTGTATGTCTTAATTTAATAATCGCATAGCTGTCTCTTATTTACCGCCGAAGGTAATTTTGCCAAATATATCGCAACCAACATATCGCAGAATTTCATTTCACTGAAATATCACTTGCCAATTGTAACTTGTAACGTTGCGCACACATATTTAAAGGGATGCGTGGACGAACCTGCCTGATAAATCGAGATAATTATTCATAGAAATGACATCCTCACGCAATTTTCATATAGTTCGTATTTCAAAAACAAGTTTTCTCGACTTATCGGGTTTGACCATGCCATTCGATTTATATTTTATATTTTTATATTTCACATAATTATTATATTCTAACCTAACCTTACCTAGTTTTCAAGTGATAATTCGAGCAAATGAAGTTTCCTCAGCTTATTACATTAATTAATAAATACATTCTCACAGTAAAAAAAAATAAAAAACTAGATCTCAAATCTACGTACACCTAAAAAATACTGAAAAACATTACAAAAATAAGTTTAAATTTATAAATAAAAAACCGGCCAAGTGCGAGTCAGACTCGCGCGCGAAGGGTTCCGTACCATTATCAATTTATAATTAAAAAAATACAGTTAAATCAACCTACCTCAAAAACTATAGGAGATAATTTAATCAAACTAAAAATCGTTGATAGAGTTTATTAATGTGCATAACATATATTTTTTTTAGAATTTTATATCGCGTAGTTTTAAAAATAGAGGGGGGGGGGGGACACATTTTTCAGACTTTGAGAGCTGATATCTCGAAAACGATTTGCTTAAATAAAAATGAGATGTATAAACCTTCATATCATTTTCAAAGACCTTTCTATTAATACCCCACATGCTTATATACAACTAAATTTTTTTTTCTATCCCTCAGTTACATGTATGGAGGGCCCCCACCCCAATGGTTTTTTTTACAATTTAGTATCATAATCCTGTAGCGGTTCCTACAACACATATCCTTATAGTCCATTATATTACGGAAAAAAAGTTCACATCCGGATACCAGCACCAAATTTTAGTATATTGTTAAATATGTCATTCTGTATCCAAAACTGCCGGGAGACACTCTCTCAAAGGTCAAGGTCACCAGTAATGACGTCATCAAAATGCCTAGTGCCAAATTTCAAAAAGCGCTTATTTGTTCCTCAACCGCCCAACGTATACCATTGTGTGTAGTATCAATCGAAAGGTCATTAAATATGCTCTAACTTTGTCTTTTCATGTTATAACGTACATCTAGAAATAAAAAAAATATCGTTGAAAGAATAAAAAAATTTTTTTACTCTTTTCGTACAATGTACATTTCATCAGGAAACAAGCGGTATTAGAAAAAAATATTGTACCACAAAAATGTAGCCAAACTATTATCCCAAAATGTACAGTTTAAATCATCGAAATCGGTTGAAAATAAACAAAGTTATGTCATTTTCTATATACCGCGGCAAACGCCATACACCCGCCATCCGCCCGCCCGCCAGTTCGAAAATGTAAATTGCACCCAAACTATGCAAATGATTTATACTGATAAGATATGAACTAAAAGCCAATTAATTATACAAATACTAGTTGTTTTAAAAATACTGTTGTTATTAAAATAAAATACATAATTTAAGAAAAAAACAAATTAAAAAAAAGTAAGGTAGAAAAAAGGTATCAAATGAATAATAATAACTTCTAACTATCAATAAAAGAATATTATGTATAATATTTTTCAAGGTTTTATTCTGAACAGTAAATTCTGGAGCAAGTTCCTTCACATACACAAAGAAGAGTGTAATTTAAAACGTTTTTTACGCATACGCCAACGTGGACCTGGACAAGGCACAAGTTCTTTGCAACTAGCACTTGCATCAGGAATCGTTTTCCACAATGGAACTGGAATATAGACAAATACTTTCTCTTCTTTTTTCCAGCTCCAATAGCAGGGATCAATTTTCTTGTGGATAAGGCAAGGCACTTCGTCCATATCTTCGTTTGTTTGTAGAATGGTCCGCTTCAGATGTTGATTCAGTTTCAGTGCATCTTTAGTTGGTGAGATCATAAATTAAGGTGAGATGCTTTCGATAGCTTTATATTCATATGAAATCATTCCGTCTGGCTACAATTAATTGTTATATAATTTGTAGTATCTCTGGACATTAGTCGTCCAAGTGGTGGACGGCCTTCCTCTTTCCAGTAGCCATGGACAGATAGATTATCACGACATGACTGTCCGGTCGGCGACCTTACCATCTTAGCTTATTTTTACAACCTTGAAACTCCTCTTTACATGCTTGTTGTGAACTCTGGCCGTGAGCGCGACTCCTCCTGCCCATCGTAGCAAACGAAGTATGCGATTAGAAGCAATCCCAGATATTTCAGCAATGGACGGTTCGCATAAAAAATAATCAAACTTACCTACAGGCAAAGTTTGTTCACACAAGCTAACAATATAAAGCACGATACTGAGCACGGAAATCGTTTTCCAGGGCAAGCAGCTTACATCAGTTCGTAACAGCAGAATTGTTTCAACTAATAATGAATATTCCGTTGGAATGACAACTGTAATCTGTACATATAAAGGTAAAGTCCTCACTTCTTCCTCCATGACTATGCTCTCGTCTTCACGCGAACCAGCCTATGCCAGAATATTATTTTACACACAGCCGCCGCTGAAACAAATAACTACCATACATGAGGGCGAGGGTTTTTTTAGAGGGACGGAAACTTTGATGTTTAGAGTTGCTTGCCCTGGAAAGGATTTACATGCTCTCGATACACGATGATAAGATCGTTAGCTTGTTTGAAGAGACTTTGCCTGTAAGTTTGATTAATTTTTTATGCGATCCGTTCATTGCTGATATGTCTCTGATTGCTTTTCATCGCATGTTATGTTATGTTTCGGCCGGAATCGAGTGGGCTGTCGAGTATCTGGTGTGCTCATTCATCCTTTTCCCGTTGCTGGAGCCGTAGGTTAATGTCACGGCTGTGTTACCACATTATTTTCTTCTAGCCTCCTTGTATTTTTGCAGAACCGTAGAATATCCCTGGGCGACCCCAGGGAAGAACTCATGGTCGTCGACACGCCCATGAGTGAGGAGAAAGAACACCGATAAGTTGCAGGGATACCTGCCAAACACATAATGCCGCTGCGTATTTACAAAATGCGTACTACCAGAACATGCTGACTAGTTTCGTCTCTCCCGTAATGTGGACAGGCTGCTTAATTACTTATTCCCATCACCTTAAGATACCTGTTGAGGGTGTTGTTTCTCGAAATAATTCTGATCAACATCCTCAAGTCAATTTTTTCCAACTTCGTCAAGTATCGGGTTCTCCTCACGTCATTTTAGCTTGCCTGGAAGTGGTTCCCTCTTTCCACTCTCTCTCCGCTTCTATTTCTTTCAGTTTACTCAATACTCTATCACATACATCGTATGCTACGTAGATAGGCGGAGACACGCTCAAGGACTGCGTTCGCCACTTATGTAATGTAAGGGTTAGTTTCAAGATTGTAAAAATAAGCTAAGATGGTAAGGTCACGTCCTTCGCCGACCGGACAGTCATGTCGTGATAAACTATCTGTCCATGGCTACTGGAAAGAGGGAAAGAGGAAGACCGTCCACCACTTGGATGACGAATGTCCAGAGAGACTGCAAATGATATAACAATTAATTATAGCAAGACGGAATGTTTCCATTAAAAATAAAGCTAACTAAATAGCGGTAAACACTTTATGTTCACATAATACCTTGTAAACTGTGTGGAAGCAATAAATGATTGAGTATTGAAAGCATCTCACCAACAAAAGATGCACTGAAACTGACTCAACATCTAAAGCGAACCATGCTACAAACAAACGAAGATATGGACGAAGTGCCTTGCCTTATCCACAAGAAAATTGATCCCTGCGATTGGAGCTGGAAAAAAGAAGAAAGAACTTGCCTTGTCCATGTTGGCGTATGCGTAAAAAACGTTTTAAATTGCACTCTTCTTTGTGTATGTGAAGGAACTTACTCCAGAATTTACTGTTCAGAATAAATCCTTGAAATATATATATACATAATATTCTTTCATTGATAGTTAGAAGTTATTATTATCAATTTGTTACCTTTTTCCTACCTTACTCTAAGTACCTATGATTTTAATTGGTTTTTTTCTTAAATTATGTATTTTATTTTAATAACAACAGTATTTTTAAAACAACTAGTATTTGTATAATTAATTGGCTTTTAGTTCATATCTTATCAGTGTAAATCAATTGCATAGTTTGGGTGCAATGGTAGTAATCCTTTATTGTATAAACTTAATCTAAATTATCAAATAAACACACAAATAAAGAAATCTTATCTAAAATAAAAACTAATAATCTAAATAGAAAAGCTAAAAATACATTTAATAAAAATACTTACCTACAAAAAAAAAAAAAACTCATAAATAGAATACCCCGTCGAGCAGGTCTGTCTGTGGCATGGACCCCATGACGCTGGCGGCGTTCCCTCTTTGGATCGCAATGCTTATCCTTTGGGAAAAATAGGCGCCAGCTCTGGGGTCCCCAGAAGCGTGGATCAACTGAGACGACAGGGTCCTCACAAATTGCTTCATGTCGGCTAACCAGGGCCCTAAGGTCTCCACCGCAAGCGCCGCAAAATCATAGTTTTGTAACAAACTAGAATACTTGCGGCGCTTGAGGATCTGAGCCTGATCAGCCGCAGCACCGGCCGAGGTGCGTGTTACCTGGATGTGGGACTGGGCGAATGTATCTACACATGTCACGTCCCACACCAGGGCCCTACCTAGTTTCCATGGCACCAATGTTACCCCATCTGGACGCTTGCCATCGTCTCTCACCATACCTGTGGGCTCCAAGGTAGAGGGTATTGAGACGGTGGCTAGCGCCCGATGTACTAGGTCGTTCAGGGTACCATTGCGGTACATGCGGCCGGCGCTTCTTTGACATGACAGACCGTGTCGTCCCAGCTGATCAACGGCTTTACCACAGACGCAGGTATGAGGAACACATATTTTGGACCCAAGGCGCAAACAAATGGCAATACGTAAGGTACCTGGGTCCAAGACAGTGCCTATATTTCTGGAGGGAAGAACGTTCAGCCAGTGTCCTGATGCCTGGGCTGAAACGGCCAAAAGACGAGCGCGTTCAGAGTCGGCCGGATTTTTTTCCAATAGTAAATTAAAATCGACTTTCAGGCGAGGGTTGTCCCAAGCCCTCTGAACGTGTTTTGTGGTTGGGATTTCCGCACCTGGGCACGAGTCTGATCAGGCTCTCTCTGCTTGCGCCAGGCTCGCTATCTCTACGACGGGTATCTGAGGACGGTTAAGAATAATACCGACGAGAGATAGCGAGCTGTAAGCGGAAGACAAGAAAGCGGGCAGGGCCACACTTGAAGAGGAGCGGATACCCAAACCGCCAAACCTTATAGGCAGAACGGCTTGAGACCATGAATTTGAATTAAATGATACATTGAGGACTTTGGACAAGGTGGACCGAAGAGTGTCGTCAATTGACGAAAGTAAATTTTGAAATTTCCACATGGGACAGCTTCGGAGCAAATACATAAATTTTGGAGTAAACAAGCAACAGCGAATAATGAACATGGCCATGTGGGGATTTATTTCGAAAAGTGTGTCAGAGGTACTGTTAAACAGGTTTAGTTTGCAATTAATCACGGGACAGATTGCTTCGTCAAAAATCGGAGAACCTAGTAGTGTAAGGGAAGATTTGGAATGAACGGATATATTTGGCAAAATTGCATTAAAGTTGGTTAGGATTTCAATTTTTCTGTCTGTGGGAATGTGGTCTGGCAGAAAGATTTCACACTTTGTGAAGTTAATGGATAGGCCAATATCAGCAAATTTGTCATTTATCAAGTGTAAATCCTGAAGAACAGTTTCCGCGTCACCTCCGAGCGAGCCGTCGTCGAGGTACCACAGGTTAAATTTGGAATTTAGAATGGAAATTATGGGATGAATAGCCAAACTGAAAATAGCGGGTCCTAGCGGGTCACCTTGCTGGCAACCCATGCTTGAATGGATAATTTTTTCACCAAATAGTAATTTTGTAGGAGCTCCGTAACATTGTAACAAAAAATCATGCGCTTCTGGAAGTTCTTTTCTAACTTGCGCCAAGAGAGCACTACGGTCCAAAGAGTTGAAGGCATTTTTCACATCTATTTTTACAAAAACTTCATAATCCGAACCGCTCAAGAAGGTGCGCGCGGCGTGTACCGCGGCCTCACACCCGCCCTTGACACCAAACCCCAGCTGCCGAGGCTTAAAGAAGTTGGTGAGTCTCTCGTTGAATTTTCGACAGCAGAGTTTTGAGGCCTGTAGGTGCAGCCAACAGCAATAGGCCGTATACCACCATCCTTTTTTGCCAATGCAATTAAATTGGCGCCGTAAAGGATTGGGATAATACTATTATCAACTTTACCAGATAGCATCAGGTTGACGAGGCCTGTCAGCTCTTTGAGAAGAGCTGATCCAGCATCTCCGGAGAATGAAGTTATTAGGTCCTTGAGATGTTGTGGGGACAGGCCATCTAATCCGCCGGCAGAACCATTGGGAAATGACAGCAAGGCCTGTTGCACAGCATCTTCAGATACGATGACGGGCGTCGCGTCCAAAGACGGGGTATCAGGTAAGTTAATAGGAACTGCAGGAATAGGATGTTTATCTTTTAAAGAGGTATACGTTTCGGCTGAATGCGGGGCCAAGTCGTCACTAGAAAACAGGAGACGAGCAGCAGCACTCACGTTTCCATCTGAGAGCTTACTTTCAATACATTTTATTTTTGAAAGAGGCCGGGGCTTGCGATGTGCAGTTGTCAAATAATTTTCTATATTATCAAATACGGAACTGGATGAAGCATTGTCTTTTAACAGTTTGGTAAGGGAGTCCTTACTGGATCTGTCAGCGTGAAGCACTGCGTAAGGGAAAGTGAGTAAACGTTCCCATGCTTGATAAGAGTTCTCAGTGACGACTTTGGCGATGCATTGAGCCAGGCTGTTGGCTACAGCTCTGCGAGCTCCGCGGGGTATTCTTTTTATAATTTGGACATATTTCTTGCAAGAGCCCAATTTTTCAGCGAGTGAAAGGGAACTACTAGAGTGAATGTCTCTGGAGGGTAACAAGGGAATAGGCTGTGAAGCGCTAGGCAGCGGGGGCTCGGCAGCCGTGCGGATAGCATGTCGACGAGCGCTGTGTATTGCGAGACCTCGCTGCCCTTTGTAAAGTTTATTGTCACCACAGAGAGGACACTCCAGTAGTTCAACTGAACCTAAGCAGGGCTGAGAGGTCATAAATACAACTTAAAATTATAAATATAAAATGTATAAAGAAACAATAATAATACTAACTTATGACGCAACACTTATAAACAACTTATAATACGTAGGTAGAAAAAATAAACACTTCACCAAAGTTCAGACGTTGGAGGCAATGTAAAGTGGAAGAATGACGAAATTAATGGGGAATTAACACAATAGCACTATGGATAATTTTGTGAATAGGCACTGGCACTGGAGTTTGATAAAAATCCGTTAAATGTAAATTCTTTCATGATTTCTTCATGTTATTTTCATGCGTTGACATGAGTCATCTGACATAGCGCAGCCAGACGCGCCCTCCGCAGACTCCGCAGGCCCACGCTGCGGTCTTCGCAGAGAAACGTTGTCGTCGTACCTTGTCTATTAATGACACGGAAAGATTTGGCCGAATTTTGCCAAATAAAGTTTAATTTCGGTGACTATAAAACGGAGAGGACTTTGTTGAAACTTGTTATTCGGTTGCCGTGGTAATTAACATTTTCGAACTGGCGGGCGGGCGGATGGCGGGTGTATGGCGTTTGCCGCGGAATATAGAAAATGACATAACTTTGTTTATTTTAAACCGATTTCGATGATTTAAACTGTTTATTTTAGGATAATAGTTTAGCTACATTTTTGTAGTACAACATTTTTTTCTAATACCGCTTGTTTCCTGATGAAATGTACATTGTACGAAATGAGTAAAAAAATATTTTCATTCTATCCAGGATATTTTTTTTATTTTTAGATGTACGCTATAACACAAAAAAAGAAAGTTAGAGCATATTTAATAACCTTTCAATTGATACTACACACAATGGTGTATGTTGGGCGGTTGAGGAACAAATAAGCGCTTTTTAAAATTAGGCAGCAGCCATTTTGAGGACGTCATTACTGGTGACCTTGACCTTTGAGAGAGTGTCTCCCGACAGTTTTGGATACAGAATGACATATTTAACAACATACTAAAATTTGGTGCTGGTATCCGAATGTGAACTTTTCCCATACATACGTTGCCATAATATAATGGACTATTACCAAATTTCGTTACTATAGCATTTATAGTCTCCGAGTAAATCGTCTGTGACAGACGGACAGACGGACAGACGGACATGACGAATCTATAAGGGTTCCGTTTTTGCCATTTTGGCTACGGAACCCTAAAAACGGGCTCTAGCTCAGTGCCTTGCGGCAGGGTGCCAAGAAAGAAACCTGAAGGGTGGAAACCCTCGGGCCGTGGGGACGTGGTGCTCACAGTATTCATAAAGAGCTCTCAAAGCGCCTGGTGGAGGCGACGGGTGACAGGAGGGCTGGTTGTTACCTTGCGCAGCAAATGAAGTTGCCAAATAATAGGTTGGTAAATGCTGGTGTCAAGTGGATTATCTGCGAAAAGTTGGTTGGCAAAATTAAATTATGCGAAAAAGCTAGATAAGTACATACACTATGGAACCTACGGCTAAGAGACCGTTAAATAAATTGAATTCCGAAAAGCTACAAATACTGCTGCCTACACAGTTGCATCTCCCAGCAGGCGCGCAAGGTGCAAAGTGCAGGTCACACTATATATTACATCCGATAGTGCATCGGACTATTGTCTTCATTGTTGGAATCTTATCGCGCGGTCGCCGCTCGTCATCGACTTTTATCGCCTTCTGTAGGCGGATGTCACTTTATTAATGTAGTCAATGTGGGTAAGACCAAAGACCGTCTATTGGGTAAGATCGACACCCTATCGTTGCCTGAGTGGGTAGGCAATAGCCAACGCTTAGTAGCGCTTCGTAGTTTTCTCTCTGTTTCTTATTAGTGCGCCGAAGAAAATTTTGTTTCGATCTCGATTGAGCGTTATTGATTGGCATCTTGATCTACATTCCCAGCTCTTAAAAAAACTCTTCATCATCATCATCATCTCTAAGACGTCCACTGCTGAACATAGGCCTCCCCTCTGGACCTCCACATGTACCGGTTAGATGCGACCTGCATCCAGCGTGTCCCGGCGACCTTCATAAGGTCGTCTGTCCATCTTGTGGGTGGACGACCTACGCTGCGTTTGCCTAGCCGTAGTCTCCACTCGAGCACTTTTCGACCCGATATTTTTAAAAAACTTTTACTTATATGCAATGTCTGTAGAAATGTGTCAAATTTTGAAGCCTATGTCTAGTCGTGTCGTCCGAGCCAAAGCGCGACGATTGGCGTATTTATCGCAAATATGACATTGCCAGAGCTTTGTACATTTTAACCTCCCGTGCAAATTGTGTTGAACTTTGGTTGATGAATTTTTTTTTCTCGTAGTTTTACGGAAACATTAGATTTTTTGCGGTATGGATTGTGATATTTCAACGAAAAGCCAAAGGGAAAGATTTGTGCACTACCTAAATCTATACCTGTAGTACACGTAAAGCTTTATAATATTGCTAAAGAGACGCAAAGAGCGAAGCATTGCGTTACCACCCGTATCAGAGCAGCATAGATATGTATATAAGAATATTATACAAACTTCAATCAAGCATTTATAGTTATTTGTTTTACTAGGGAGCAAAGTGATTGTTTAACTCTCGTGCAAATATTGAGACCCGAGCAAGCGAAAGATTCCAGAATTTGAACCACGAGCGCAGCGAGTGGTTCATAAAATGGAATCTTGAGCGATACGAGGGTTTTAAGGCACGAGAGTTGAACAAGCTTTGCTGCCGAGTGAAACACAACATTTTTCACCACACTAAAGCGAGGAAACATGCGAAATAAAACTCAAACATAACAAATTAGAAGGTATTTGCAAGTCCTCAACTTCCAAAAAATAAACAAATCAACAAATAATAAAACGATAACCTTAAATATTTATCTTGGCGTGGCTTGTAATTTTAAAAGAAATATTCGGATGCGTTCTGAAATTTGCATAGTGAAAACACTTTCATTTTCCTATAGTTTTTATTTGTCGTATTTTTAGAACTTTTAATTAAAAGCCTTTTACAACAAAATGTGGTATTTAATTTGGATTTTAGCATAATGAATATAATATTATGAAAGGTTCATGTGTATGAATCTGTTTGAAACTATTGAGTTTTCGAACGTACCTACTGTCTAGTTCAAACGTCAAAAAGCTTATTGCACTCTCAGGCCGTATAAGTTATTGCTTTAGTCTATCCAGAAGATTAAAAAAAAATTACTTTAACCTCTAGAGATTAAAACACAGTTTTGCACTCTGAAATTAAAGGACAAACATCGTGTTTACGAGCAGTGTGGTGAAAAATTAAATATTGTCATATATGACGATCTTCACCGGTGAAATTATCACAACATAATTTTATATATTGAGATTAATTTATATCGTACTTCTAAACCATTAAAATAATCCTTTTTTAAATATATTTTTATTCTCTTTTAATTGCCTTTATTGTATTATATAGGTAAATTATTAAATAAACTCAAATAAATAAATCTTATCTTATTTCATATTATTTTTAAAATTTCCTATAACACATGATTATGTAGGTACGAGTAACTAGTATGTTATGTATAAGCAACGAAAATAAACCCTGTCAGCAACGCAGTTACTTTGTCAGCAAACTCGATGACCACTTTAGTTGCTGCTGGCGTATTAGGCATGACAGTAACAAAAATAATTGTTTAAAATCATTTCAATTAGTTAGCAGGGTGACATAATTTTGTCATTTTATAAAATTTTTGATTTGCCTAGTTGGTACACATTTCCAAAAATATTTGTGATATTGTGTGCCGTTAAACCAGTCACTGCATTTTTTTAGACTATGAATAAGAAAGCAGCTGGCCGTGTGGTGACGACAGTAAGAATACATTTGTCACCACCCCAACTCCTCCTGCGGGTGTCGTAAGAGTCGACTAAGGAATTGAAGTGTCACTGACCATTATTTTTTATAAAAGATTGATGATGGGCAGCAGCGTCATCATAGTGGACACATTACTGCGATCACCAATCCGCTTGCCCAGCGTGGCGATTATGGGCATTTATCTCCTAATGCCTCTATACGCATATTTAATAGGAGAGGCCTACGTCTAGTAGTGGACTGTCATAGGTTGACGATGATGATGATGAAGAAAGCGTACAGACTTTTTTCTAACGTAATGCCCAAGTTAACTATCTAGAGCTAAAAACCTATCTATCTAGAGCATATTGATCAAGTATACATACAAAGTAAAGGCATCATACACCAGATATGTGGCAAAAACACCCCTAAGGGCAATACAATCATCGACATTGTTACCTGAAAGTGAACCTTGCTGCTTCAAGACAAGGTCTATGAATAGTCAGTATATTACTAGTATCAATATTAAGTCATACAACGTATATCTTAAGTCGTCGCAATAAGGTCGACCTTATGTCAAATATGGACACGATATCTATTACCATCAGTGCAAGTGAACAAAAACTTCGAGGTATGCAATTTGGTGTCAGCAAATTGGCTGGGGACTATTCCAGAATCTAGCTTGAAAGTAATTTATTCTTGGACTGAAACTTCAGTAAAACGATAACAAAATTGTAGAATAATGTTGGGTTAAAGTTTAAGGTAAAACGTTACATCGAGAGGCCTATGATGGTTGGGTTATTAATCAAATCATTTATTAACAAAAATATAGTAACATAAAGGGTAATTTAAGAAAAATAAATAAATAAATAGTTATCACGCCAGCACTGATGGAGATATTAGGTACTCTAGTCAGGTAGAGGAAAGATTGGGTAGGGCTGCGCCGTCGCTTAGGCCAAAGAAGTTTTTGATGGAGTTAAATTTGTGGCGCGTACCCCGGATACACATGCTTGTAGCACGGAGTATGGAAATTATAATTTTCGATCTAAGCCAACCCATTACTACGCTGAGGGATCTGTCCCAACGATCAGCGATTGCTTCGCCGAGATGTTTCACGAAAGCGGACATCTGAGGTGCGAATATCCCATCCACGGATGTTACAAGGGGAGTAAATGTCGCATGCCGTTTTTCACAAGAGTTCAAATATTTTCGTTTCTTTTCCTCTTCGGCGGATTTAAGTACGGCTGCTACCGGACGTGAGATGTAAGAGAGAGCGTCAGTGTCTACGACACGGATATCAAATAACGCCTCCCTCTGTGCATCCCAAACGCCACGGCAGCAAAGGTCTCCCCGAAGTCCGCAGTCACCTTCCGTGATGAGGGGTTCTTTGACTACATTCCCCCAGGCGTGCTGACATAGCTCACAAAATAAGTCCCGGATTTCGTTGTGACGGCGTGTAATTAATACAGCAGAGAGCGTGGTCCACGTCAAAAACATCATTGCCGCAGCCGTCACATGATTTAGGCATGGAGATAGGTGTTCTGTGGTATCTTAGTGCCAATGCATCTCTGAATTCCATTGGGGATAGGTCAAAGTGGTCTTTTCTTGTAGGGATAACCGAGAGCCAAGTAGACGATTATTAATTATTTTATCGTTGATATCGTGACGTTTGGCATTGTTGAACATACTTTATTAGAATAGAACAGAACGATTGACGATAATTTGACTATAATAATGATTATGAATATAGTAGTAACTAATATAATATGCATTATTGCTATCTAAGCGGTTAAGTTGTTTCTCATTTCTACAAGAGACCCCTGTACGAACTGGTAAAATATGTCAATAATACATAAGTACAAGTAGTACCAACGGAGTTTCAGAGTAAAAGTTTAAACGGCAAACATCAGCGGCAAAATGATACATATACCTATCTAAAAATACTATCGTGCAAGCGAACTGAAAAAAAATGTCCCTATCTAATAATAAAATGATTTTAGAATTTTCATAATTACGAGGGTTGCCTTTTATATTTCGGGATTTGAAATTATTAACAAGTTCATACGAATAAAGTTGACTTTATTGTTTTTCAAAATATTCTCCTGTGAGGTCTACGTATTTTTTCATAAGGTAGAACTAATTTTGAATACAGTCCGACCACTCCGACTGGGACACCTCCAAAACGTGCGTTTTTAACGCGTCGACCGCAGCTTCGGGTGTCAAAAATCGTTGACAACGCAGTTTATTTTTGATGTTTGGGAACAAAAAGAAATCATTGGAAGCCAAATCAGGACTATATGATGAATGACCCATTAAATCAATATTTTGGGCTTTCAAAAGGGCCGATGTTTGTACTGACTGGTGTGGACTCGCATTATCGCGGTGCAGTATAATTCGTTTTCGGCGATTGGCTTCCCTGAATTTTTGAATCACCTCTGGCAAACAAATGGTTATGTACCATTCAGAAGTATCTGTTTTACGTTTTTCCAAAGCAACGGTCTCAATATACCCGGTGTTTCCAAAGAAACAGGCAACCAATTGTTTTGCAGTACTTCGTGCACGAACATCTTTTGTTGGATTTTGTTCGCTTTGAAAGACCCACACTGTCGATTGCTACTTATTTTCGGGTTCATATGAACAGATCCAGGATTCGTCACCTGTGACAATATCGTAGACATATTTTGAAGTTCCGCCGTTGTATTTTTTAAGCTTCTCTTTGCACCAATCCACGCGAGTCTGTTTTTGATCACCGGTCAAATTATGTGGTACCCACCGCGAAAAAATTTTTTTAACAGCTAAATCGTCATGCAATTTTATTTGTATGCTGGTCCCACTAATGTCCAAGAACGTCTCAATCTCTCGATATGTCACGTGATGGTCTTGCAATATTAGTTCACGCACAGGGTCAATGTTTTTCAGGACAACCACTGATATTGGACGACCTTGGCGGAACTCGTCATCAAGCGAACTTCAGCCACGAACAAAGTCTGCAGACCAACGATAAACACTCGCCCATGATGGTGCTTCATCTCCAAAAGTTGAAAAAATTTCTTCTATGAACAGTTGCTGACTGAGGCCGCGTCAAAAATCGTAAAAATAATCGCCCGAAAATGTTCTCGAGTTAATTCCGTGATAGCCCGATGCGATATTTTTTCAATCACCAGTTAAAAACAAAATACGATCAGTTACAAAACTTTTTTTTCTTTATTTTGCCGCCAAAACGATTGAACTATACTTTTTAAAACTCATTTGACAGATGGCAACCCTAGTTCGTTAAAATCCCGAAATATAAAAGGCAACCTATGTATCTTATAACGATGTTCGCTACATTTGGCCGTTTTCGATATTATGGGACATGGATTGCACTCTCCTTTCTCTCCAATATCAGAATCAGGCGCCGGCTATGTCGTTGTTCAATCACTAAAAGAAGCTCGTTTAATGGATTTCTACCATTACTGGGCAAATAATCGTACCGGACTTGTAAGGCCCTGTGCTTATTGCGCAAGCGCATGTACAGAGGGCATGGCGCGAACATCGAAAATCGTAAATATCGAAAAACGTGAAAACGGTCCCTATTTGGATTTATGAACATGCTTCTTGTAGCCATATTATTTATTTCACTATTTGCTTTATTGTTAAGAAATATTTTGTAAATAATTATTTATTTCTGCTCTCTCTATCAGCCTATTACAGTCCACTGCTGGACATAAGCCTCTCGTATTACCTATGCATATGAACGCATTATGAAATAATAAAATTTAAAATTTAAAAAACCGGCCAAGTGCGAGTCGCACTCGCGCGAGAAGGGTTCCGTACCATTATCAATTTATTATTAAAAAATACAGTTAAATCAACCTACCTCAAAAATTATGGGAGATAATTTAATCAAACCAAAAATCGTTGATAGAGTTTATTACTGTGCATAACATATATTTTTTTTAGAATTTTATTAATAATACCCCACCAATTAATACCCCACACGCTTATATACAACTAAAAAAAAATTCTATCTCTCAGTTACATGTATGGAGGGCCCCCACCCCAATGGTTTTTTTTACAATTTAATATCATAATCCTGTAGCGGTTTATACAACACATATCCTTACCAAATTTCGTTACTGTAGCATTTATAGTTTCTGAGCAAATCGGCTGTGACAGACGGACAGACGGACATGACGAATCTATGATGGTTCCTTTTTTGCCATTTTGGCTACGGAACCCTAAAAACCGACTTCAACGGGTTTCTCCAAGATTCCCGATTTGTTTCCATCATTGGTTTCCTCAAATCCTACTTTTTGAATGCAAATTCTTGTAAATGAATGAAAATTACCAAAAGCGCCATACATGTACCTATAACAATTGAAGAGATCCCTCGATTTCTCCAAGATCCCATCATAAGACCGCAATTTGGTACCAACGGGACCATCTCGGGGTAATACACGTTCGATCACAAAAAGAAATTTTAAAATCGGTTCACTATTCTCGGAGATATCGGGTTACATACATACAACAAAAAAAACAGTCGAATTGAGAACCTCCTCCTTTTTTGAAGTCGGTTAAAAAGTGAACAAAATATATCTTAAAATTACATTAAAAACTACAATATCGAAATTCTGCCAAAGAGTCCTCAATACGCCGCAGCACATACTCTGAATGCTGATCATATTAATAAGATTATTTGAAATTTGACTATAAATACTACTTATTGACATGCATTAATAAAATAGAACACTAAAACCATTACTTACATTAAAACGGTACTAACTAATTTTGCAATGTTTTCAGATCCGCTTCCGCACCCGCTCCGCTCATCGCCCCGCGACCGCTCCGCTCATCACCCCGCCCTCTCGCCCGCGGCGCTTGCACCAACCAATTTGCGGCCCCTTGTTGGTTTTTGAACCGTCTTCATACTCCATTGTCTTTTACCGGCTCAATCATAGCTTCTAAACAACATTACTTGGAATTTGACTATAAATACTACGTACTTATTGACATGCATTAATAAAATAGAACACTAAAAACATTACTTACATTGAAACCTTATAAATCGTCGTTTGACAACGTCGTTGAAAACTCACTAAGTAACAAATACCTACTTGAAATAAAGCTCGTATCAGTTCTGATTCAATAATGGCATAAGAGGTTGCTAAGAGTACAGTTTTTATTGTGAGTTGCTTGTCAGCCGACGAAATATTAAATAAATATAGTAATCATGAAAGAAGTTACAACAACTGATTCTGATATGTTTTCAGATCCGCTCATCTGGTCGCTTCGCGCTCGCATCTGCGCCCGCTCCGCTCATCACCCCGGCCTCTCGCCCGCGGCGCCTGCGCCGACCAATTTGCGGCCCTTGTTGGTTTTGTAGAACCGTCTTCATGCTGTTTTTTTCTCTCGAGCGCACGTGAAAAAATGCACCAATGTACTTTGTGTCTGCATTATCTGTATTGTAACCATGTTCTATAGAGTAATATGATTTGCGTATAGTCAAGGTCAAAGATATACAGGGTGTCCCAAAAGTGTGGGACATGGGAAAGTTCCTTCACATCATCAGCATAATATTAGTCGACTGCCGGACCACGAACTCTCCTTATCCTATGTTATCTTAATACTTAATATTATCTTTTTTTACTAATTTTGTTAATAGTTATTTATTCCTACTCTTTCTCTTATTAACTTGTATACTCTTATTTTCTATTATCTACGCGTATGGACGCATTGAAAAGTGAATCCCTATAATCGCCACGCTGAACAAGCGGGTTGGCGATCGCAGTAGTGTGTCCAATAATGATGCTGTATCCCATCATCCATCTTCGATAAATAAATAGTAAGTGACACTTCAATCACTTAGCCGACTCTTAAACACCCGCGGGATGGCTTGGGGTGGTGACAAATGTATGCATAACTGCCATCACCACACGGCTACTGTAAAGTATAATACCTTAAATATCGTAGTATTGTAGATAGGATATTTTGCTGAAATAAGACTTTATGGTATTTTTAAAAGTTAGTTATTCGGAATTCACAGTTTTTCAAAAATTACTTGCCTCCACTATTATCATTCATATTTTAACGATATCCTGGTTTTAGGCATGACGCTGCGACCATAATATGACATGGACGTCTAATGCCAGCTCAAAAATGCCCCTAGACACAATTGTTCAATTGTGCCAAGGTGGGCAGGACATAGTGCTTTTCTTAACACCGCGCATATTTCGACGCAACAGCTTTGACAAATGTTCTTTTATGTTGAATCAAAACTTTGACGGCCCAATGACAACTTTTTTAAATGGCGGTTTAAGTTTTTATAGGTTGATATTGAAATTCATTACCGTGATGCATTGAATAGGGGGTGACACTTGTCAATTAAAATTCAGCACCGTTTTTGAAAGGCAATTTAGTATGGCGTGCTGTTTCCATGTTTTATTTGTTCGTAGGCATGACGTTACATCCGTGGTCGCAGGCAGCCTCTGGTCACGGACATCTCATTCATCTGGTGTTTTTCTTTTAAGTGGCTGCATCTTTTGGTACCATTTTCGGTCGTCAGATACAGCACCCGTTTCTCTACAAGACAACCAAAACCATCCTCAAATCATTCAGCCACTTCCAAAAAAACGTGACCAGATGAATGAGATGTCCGTTTACGCTCTGAGAAATGCCCGGGCCATAACTGCTAAATGTTTATGTTAGTGTAAATTACAAGGTATCTAAATAATTGAAAATTCTCATTAATTTTCTAATTAGCGATATCTATTAACGGTCAATTAATTAATTAAGCAAGAATAAACTCGACTCTTTATTTAAAATACCAATACCACAAAACGTAAACAATATTTTATTACTAATAACATATGTGTAATTGATCATTACAGTCCTCATCATACAATCTTCATTATTATAATTGTAATAACAGCAGTAATACAAAACCGATTTGCATAATAACTGCAGGCGGCCTCTTTAGCGATATGTCGATAAAATAAAATATGCAAAAAACAACATATCGTTTATGGAAATGTCATAATCGTAAGGTAAGTCGTTTAATTATGTGTATGCATCTTTAGCCACTAAATGCCGTATACTATAGTTTAGTATAACTGTAGTTTATACCATAAAGACACACATGTTGATTTTAATTATATTCTACGAAATTCGTTCGTTACACAAAACGTTATTCGTCGAAATTCGTTGATTTTTGACCTTTAGAAATTGTATCAATATGTATCTAGCCACGTATGTATGTATGTATGTAAATTCTTTATTGTACACAAAAAAAACAGGTAAAAAAAATACACAACAATTCAAACAGGTACAAAGGCGAACTTATCCCTGTAAGGGATCTCTTCCAGTTAACCTTTGCCACGTTTGGGATTAACCCGCATTTGGACTTAAAAAAGGGGCTTAAGGGTCATTATTAAAGTAGGTATAACTAACGCATGCAAGACATACACTTACGAAGTAATAATCTCTCCATACAAAATATTAATTACCAGCCCGTCTCATCAAAGTGCGCATCAAATTAACATTGTCAAGACAATAATTAATAATTAGGTAATAAACATTTACCGCGCGTCACTACGAAATTTTGAAAACACACAACGCAGCCATTTTACGTCGGCCGATGACAGCCCGCCATCGCATGCGGTGCGCGAACGATTACCGAGTCAGTGGTACCAGTATAGTGTGAGCTTTTCCAATTTTAATCTGTCAGATGGAGAGAGGTACCTAATTTGCTTCGAATGTTGAATTTTTGCTATCCTATGCGGCCATAGCATATCTTGTGTTTGACAACGACTCTCGGTCTTATCGAGGCGACCTTTATGTCGACAATCACGAATCCGAGCCGTTAAAACGCTCCTCGGAAAATCACCCAGTACCTGGGTGAATCAACTTTTTTCTGTCTGTTATTACCATGGATTACAGTCGCCTGAGTCACGCTGGTTTTATGCATAACTATGATACTAAAAACATACAAAAATGCATTTTCCTGGTGTTAATAAGCCCTTTCCTTGACGGGCTATTTACAAACATGGACTATATGCATGTGTGCATAAATTAAATAACATAATTTTGCAACCAGCGTAACTCAAGCGACCGTAACCATGGCATTAACAGACAAAAAAAAGTTGATTCACCCACCTACATCTTTATTGCGCTTGCAAATTCATACGTAAGCAAAGTACGTAAGTGTAAAAGGGAGGTAGGTAGACGGACGTGGAACGTTGTCGTGTTGATGAGAGCATCGAAAATTCGAAGCAACATCTATGTCCCTTGATTAAGGTGAACGTGAAGTGACAGAGATAGATACATTGGTCGGTTTAAGTCGACTTGCGTCGTTTGTTTCCAGGGTGAAACAGAAGACAAACAAACCACGTTCGAAGTGTTGCTTCTCTGACGCAGTGAAGTTGTACATTTTTACGCACCTACATTTGACAGAGAAGTTGAAACTTAGACGTTATCGTGGTGATTGGAACATTATACAATTCGAACCTATACATAAACAAGGTTACTGATTGTCTCCTGTTCGTTGCCGCTGCGATTTGGGCTCTACTTTTCACTTACGATCAGGTGGAGTGGAGCCACTTTGTTATGCCAACATAAAAAAAAATAAAAAAAGAACCGATATCTCTGACTTTTCTATTGATGTGCAAGTGTACTTACATAGATAATGTTTCGGTTCTTATTTGTTAAAAAAGCACTTGTCATTTGTTTCTCTGGCGAACCAAATGGCCAAATGAGACGACAATGACGAAATAAAAACGCTGTAAAAACGCTGAATATCGGTCACACTACTCCAATGTCAACATGTTGGCACGTACGTGGTCCGCCCTAAAAACAAAAGACGCGAGCTCTGCAAGCAATTCAATCGACAATATCCGCGGCAACCGGCCGCTAGGTCCACCAAAGCTGGCCATAATGATGGCTCCGTCAGTCCACCCGTCACTCACTGAGCCCAAAGAATGAGTTCATTTCCTTCGAACATGCGCGATACGATTTTTAATTAAGTTTTTGTTAAAAATCCATTTAAGAGCAGCGATGGCCGATTTAGTACACGCTCAAACGGCTATGTTATTAATGAACTTGGTAATGTGAAAACTTTAAAGATCACCGTTGAATTACTTTAGGAGATTAAAAAGTCACGGCGGTTTTCAATTTTTTAAACCAACGTTTGAGGTTGGATAAAAATCTTGCGCCTCCCAATACGAAACAATAAGTATTTTTGGCGTAGACACTTTAGGTTCATGGGGCCCCATTACATGCAAAATGTTTGCTGAAATTGCGAAACGTCTGGTTGACGTAACTAGAGACCGAAGAGCTGGCGAGTGGCGACTTCCTTGCACAACGTATTGTGATCTCGGTACAATGCCACAAGGACCAATCTTAGATATAGGTTAGTCAGATTAAATATATTTGATTCATGTTTATAAATTGAACAGTTTTAAAAATAAAGAACATTAAATTAATACCTACTTTATATATAAAAATAAATAAAAGGTACATTTTCATATTCTAAGTTTAATGATTAATGGATCTTGTTCAACTTATTGTACGAGTACTTAAACTTTGTTGATCAATCAATTAAAAAAATATCAAACTAACCCGGGGTTAACGCGTATGTATTTTTTTACAATACTAAAACCAGTTCAGTTCGGGTTAGTGAGCTAACCCTGAATTGTGCAATTTGTCCTATTACGAAACGGGCATAATTGATTTATAGGCTTATTAATTATTATTTGGACCACAATAAGTCCACGAGATGATAAATGTCTATAATATCTAAAATAAGTAGGTAAGTAGCAACATTAATTCAATTTAATTTAACATGTAAAATATGTGCATGAATATAGGTATTGAAAACTTCTTGAATATTATTCAAAATTCACAATAAATGGTAAACATTCCGACATAATCTTGCGATTTTCGAAATCAGATAAAACTTGCGTACTCCCAATACTGCGTTCGAATTTGATACAATACCCGTTTTAAATATCGAACACAATTCCAGTTCAGAATTCAACTTTATTATTGCTCAGCTTTGAGTTCTAGAAAATAAGGTTTAAATTAGAAGTTGTATGAAACCTATTCATACTTTTAATTGGCTGATTAATAAAATGTCTCTTTTTTATATATTTAAATGTGACATCGAACAGAGGTGTCTTGTTAAATGAAAACTTATACAAATTACTTCAATAAAATATATGAACCAGTAAACACATATTTAATTTACTCTTTAATATTTTTACATAATATACATATCGCCATCATATTTGGTCCTTACAAGCCAACAGAACATCTTTCCAACAGGACAGTGATAAAAATTGTGTTAATAAATACAGTGAACAGTTATACTAAATAAACTACATATACATAATGACGGATACCGAAAAATACAAAACACTGAAAAGTTCCAGAAGCATCATAAAGGGAAAGGTAACTAGAATCTTTAACTACGTTGCCACACAAAACAAAGATAGTTTAAATACAGAAGAACTGAAATTACGGAAGACAGACTTGACTACACAGATGGAGAAGTTCGACGAAGTTCAACAGGCAATAGAGCTCATAGAAAATGACGAGAAGAAAGCCGACGAGGAACGATCGACAATGGAGTCAAGATATTACCAGACCAGAGCGCTCATCAATCAATTACTCGAGAAAAACGAAGAGGACGTGAAGACGAAGAGTCAGCCCTACAAACTGCCGAGGTTAGAGCTTCCTACATACGCCGGAGACATACGCGAGTGGCCTGCGTTCAAGAACCTGTTCCAATGCGCCATGGACGGAGGAAACGTGCCGGAGCTGCAACGGATGCAGTACCTGAAGAGCTGCTTGAAAGGCGAAGCTGCGGGTTTAATCAATTCCCTTCTCATTCTCGACGGAAACTACACTAAGGCTATGAGCATACTCGAAAATAGGTACGAAAACAAAACGATCATTGTAAATTTTCACTTAAAAAACTTTATGTGTTTTCCTATGCTTAATAAATCTAATATAAAAGACTTTTTAAATGTATTACAACAGAGTCTAGATTCGCTCAGTTCTTTGGATCTGCCTGTGCAACAGTGGGATGTACTTTTAGTTTATATAATTACACATAAATTTGATAATTCTCTGAGAGCGGCATGGGAGTTGACAAGGAAAGAAACATCTATTCCAACCATTAAAGAGCTTTTAGATTTCCTCAAGCTGCGTGCAACAGCATTCGAGCTTATGAGTGATAAATCTGACAAGTTTCCGCAACCAAATTCAACCCCCAAGCTCGCACACATAACTACGTCAGACGATTGTAATAATAATAATATGATATGTACTCTTTGCCAAGGGCAACACAATATTTCTAAGTGTATACAATTTTTAGAAATGCCAGTTGACAAACGTATAAACTACATAAAGTCCAAGTTTTTGTGTTACAATTGTTTACAGCCTTACACAGCTCAACACAAATGCTCAAAAAGATCCTGCTCTACATGCAACGGTAAGCATCATAGTTTAATTCATCTATCTAACCCCCCACCTAAACGCGCAAGCATAGCTATTGCCGCAGATACAACAGCTCAACAGAAGCAACATACAGATACGACAGCTCAACAGAAGCAACATACATATACAACCTCAATGCAACAGCATTCCCCGCAACAGCAACCACAGCCACAGCTGACAAATAATATACAACCTATAGACCAACCGACAACTGTCAATGACATAACAAATAATCAATGTCAAACAATTTTAATGTCACCTACGACAATGCATATATCAAACAATTATAAACATATTTTACTGTCCACAGCGATAATTAAAATACAAGATGACTCCGGATTATGGCACCCTGCGCGCGTTCTGTTGGACCCGGGAAGCGAAGTAAACATAGTTGCACACAGTCTTATCAAGCGAATGACCAGTAAGCTACAATATGCTTCACACATTATACAAGGCATTGGCGAGTCAGGTAAGCAAACGCAATTATGTATGAACGCGAACATAGCTTCAAGACATTCGGATTTTACAGCAAATATCGATTTTATTGTCATGGATAACATAACCGTGCCGCTGCCACATGTGTACATAAATACAAATGCGTGGAACATTCCTGCAAAGATTAACAAATTGCTTGCAGATCCTACATTTTACAAACCAGGCGAGATAGACATGCTCTTAGGAGCTGAGTATTTTTATCCGTTATTGCTAGGCAATCAGATTAGCTTAGGATCAAACAGACCTTTACTTATTGAGACCGTTTTAGGATGGATCGTATCGGGTAGCGTCAAAGAATATACATCGGGCACACATAGCATACATAACGCTCATGTAACTTTACATATGATTGACACACCTTCGACAGATGATTTATTGATCAGATTTTGGCAACAAGAAGAGGTAAGTCCTAAAGTCGTGTTCACACCCGAGCAAAAATATTGCGAACAGTTATTTCTTGACACAACAGTGCAAGATGAGACTGGACATTTCGTAGTTGAAATGCCTATACAAAATGAAAGAGTTCAAGATTTAGGTAACTCGTTTCAAAAGGCATATCGATGTTTATTGACACTTGAGAGTAAGTTTCAAAAAGACCCCTTGCTTTACACACAGTACAAAGCTTTTATTTACGAGTTCATTGAGCTAAGTCATGCCGAGTTCATTGATAACTTTCAACATACACAAGTACCACATTGCTATTTGCCACATTTAGGTATTTTAAGACCTGAAAGTAGATCTACAAAGTTAAGAACAGTTTTCAACGCCAGTAGCAAGACGTCGTCGGGATTGTCGCTCAATAACATAATGTTAGACGGACCGAACATATACAACGATGTGCTTGACATAATACTTCGATTTCGTATGTACAAATTCGCGTTTACATGTGACATAGTTAAAATGTTTAGGACCATTTTGGTCAAAGAAGAGCAAAGGCCGCTACAAAGAATCTTATGGCGAGATTCAAAGTCGGATCCTTTAAAATGCATTCAGTTAAATACAGTGACATATGGTACAAAATGCGCCCCTTACTTAGCATGCCGTACTCTGCGCATGCTGGCCGGACAACACAAACATGAGTTCCCCGAAGCCGCGGACATCATAGAGTCGGAATGTTACATGGACGATTTCCTATCCGGAGCGGACACTCTTGACCAAGCGCGAAAAGTTTGTGGTCAACTCAAACATGTTTTACAAAAAGGTAATTTTATTCTTCATAAATGGACTACAAATGAGCCTCAAATACTTACATGTGCCATACCCACTAATGATAATGACGACACATATGATTTTGCCCCTAGCGAAGGAGTCAAGACGTTGGGAGTGAAGTGGTTGCCACAACGTGACATGCTTACTACAGCTGTTCCAGAGCTACAACAGTTCAAGCTTACCAAAAGGAATGTATTGTCTGCAATAGCAAAAATATATGATCCCATTGGTATACTAGCGCCGACGGTCATCATAGCGAAGATACTCATGCAAGACATTTGGAAGTCGAAGATCGATTGGGATACAGTCATTCCAGATGATCTACAACGTACATGGTTAGAGTTTCAGACAAATCTACACAAGTTACAAGATATTGAAGTCCCTAGATATTACTTTTCAGATATTCCACTGTGGATAACCTTAATCGGATTTAGTGATGCATCTGCAAAAGCATTCGGTGCAGTTATTTATTTCAGAGCCACATATCCTAACAAAGCACCCTCTTGCAGTCTCATCATGGCGAAGACACGAGTAGCGCCGATCAAGACACAATCACTGCCACGATTGGAACTCTCTGGATGTTTATTGCTAGCACATCTCGTTGACAAATTGAGAAGAGCTTTCAAAGACAAATTTAAAATTAATGACATAGTATTATTTACAGATTCGCAAATAGTGTTACATTGGATTAAGTCACCATATAAAAAGCTTCATACATATGTCTCTCACAGACTAATGGAGATCATAGAGTTGACAAAGTCAGAAATGTGGAATTATGTCAATACAAAGGAAAATCCTGCTGACTTACTCACGCGAGGAGTTTACCCTCAGAACCTGAAGATCAATTCACTGTGGTGGAACGGACCAGACTGGCTACATCAGGATCCCAACACTTGGCCCATGACGTCATCCCCTGTGATCAGTGACGAAGATCTGAAGATTGAAATGATCGAGCCGCGCACTACGCATACAGTGACTCAACAAAATACACTTGATTATTTTTATACATACTGTCAAAAACATTCGAGTTTTAATAAATTGATTAGAATAATAGCATACGTGTTTAGATTTATAAAGAACTCACGTAATCTGAATAAAGTTGTGTCATTTCTCACATCACATGAACTTAAAAGTTCGCACGACTTTATCATTAAAACTATACAGCGTGTACATTTCATTAAAGAGTACAAAGAGTTACAAAAAATAAAGAAAATACAGTCCACAACACATAGTACAGATAGTAGAAATATTGACACTCAAGTTTACAGCGTGTACACTTCGAGCCCTTTACGTAAACTTAACCCTTTTCTAGACGAAAATAATATTATTCGTATGGGAGGTCGCATACAAAACTCAAACATACCATACAGCCAAGCACACCCTATATTGTTGCCATGTAAGGAGCACGTGACAACTATGATAATTGAACAATTTCACCTTCGTTTGTTACATGTAGGCATTCAAGGTACGCTTTTCGGGCTACGGTTAAAATATTGGCCTATTAACGGTCGTATGGAGGTTAAGAAAGTCATACATAGATGCGTTCGCTGTGTCAGATACAATGCAGAAGCCTGTGAGCAGCAGATGGCTAGCTTACCCTCTCCAAGAGTCACGCTAATACGAGCTTTTTTACATGTCGGTGTTGATTTTAGCGGAGCAATTTATATTCGAAATTCTATGCTTCGAAACTGTAAGTACACTAAAGGATACATATGTTTGTTTATATGTCTGTCGACTAAAGCTATACACCTAGAATTAGTTACAGAACTGTCATCACAAGCCTTTATCTGCGCCTTAAAAAGATTTATAAGTCGAAGAGGTTATTGCACACATTTGTACTCAGATAATGCTACAAATTTTAAAGGTGCAAATAACGAGCTGCATGAATTGTATCAATTGTTTAAAAACGATTCTTCTTATAGTCAAGTGATCGATTATTGCAATACTAATTGTATAGAATGGAAATTCACAATTCCTCTTGCCAGCCACATGGGTGGAATTTACGAAGCCGGTATTAAATCTGTAAAAAGCCTATTAAAAAGATATTTGGGTAATGTCAGATTGACTTATGAGTTCTTTTATACGGTTCTCGTTCAAATAGAAGGAATTCTGAATTCTAGACCATTATGTTCAGTTTTCGATGTACCTGATAATGACAATATTGTTTGTTTAACACCTGCTCATTTCTTGATTGGATCTCCAATTTCAGACATTCCTGAGCCTAGTCTCATAGATAAAGCAAAACATAGATTGAACATGTATCAAAAAATTACTCAAATAAAACAAAAGTTTTGGGTACAATTTTATAATTATTATTTAAGTGAGCTGCAACCAAGAAGCAAGTGGCTGCAGAGAAAGTCTAATTTAGATATTGGACAAATTGTTTTATGAAAAGATGAAGCTACTCCGCCTGCTTGTTGGCCGCTGGGTAAAGTTATTTCTGTTTATAAAAATTCATCAGACAATTTGGTACGGTCTGTACAAGTCAAGACTCAGAAAGGTGTCTTCACCAGGCCAATAAACAAAATTATTTTGTTACCTATTACATAATTTAGTTTGTAGTATTAAGTAATACAGTTAGTACTACTTGTTATAATTAATATTTATGTTTTCTTCTCAAAAGGGCCGAGAATGTATGAAACCTATTCATACTTTTAATTGGCTGATTAATAAAATGTCTCTTTTTAGGGTTCCGTAGCCAAAATGGCAAAAACGGAACCCTTATAGATTCGTCATGTCCGTCTGTCCGTCTGTCCGTCTGTCACAGCCGATTTACTCGGAAACTATAAATGCTACAGTAACGAAATTTGGTGAGAATATGTGTTGTATGAACCGCTACAGGATTATGATACTAAATTGTAAAAAAAACCATTGGGGTGGGGGCCCTCCATACATGTAACTGAGGGATAGAATTTTTTTTTTAGTTTTACATAAGCGTGTGGGGTATTAATAGAAAGGTCTTTGAAAATGATATGAAGGTTTATACATCTTATTTTTATTTAAGCAAATCGTTTTCGAGATATCAGCTCTCAAAGTCTGAAAAATGTGTCCCCCCCCTCTATTTTTTAAACTACGCGATATAAAATTCTGAAAAAAATATATGTTATGCACATTAATAAACTCTATCAACGATTTTTGGTTTGATTAAATTATCTCCTATAGTTTTTGAGGTAGGTTGATTTAACTGTATTTTTTTAAATAATAAATTGATAATGGTACGGAACCCTTTGCGCGCGAGTCCGACTCGCACTTGGCCGGTTTTTTTTATATATTTAAATGTGACATCGAACAGAGGTGTCTTGTTAAATGAAAACTTATACAAATTACTTCAATAAAATATATGAACCAGTAAACACATATTTAATTTACTCTTTAATATTTTTACATAATATACATATCGCCATCAGAAGTAATTGTAAGATAGGCGTTGAAAATATCGACGGTGGAAAGGAGAAGCCCCTTAAGCTACATTTTTGGCATTAGTTATCGTCAGGGATAGTGCAATACCGCGTATCTAACAGATGTCAATAAGATTCTTATTTCAAACATACTTCTATGGAATCTAATCTTTATCTGCATGTGTTAGTTACGCGGTGTTGCACTATACCCGACGTTATGTTGTTTAGGTTTGTGAATAAAAAAATAAATATCTAGGGACATCTTACACAAATCGATCTAGTGCCCCAGTAAGCTCAATTAAGGCTTGTGATGTGGGTACACACTGTGGGTACATACGGATAGAGACTTAAATACATAGACAGCCACAACCAAGGAGCAAATATTTGTGATAAATAAATACACAAACAATGCCCTCGCCAGGATTCGAACCCATAACCTCCAGCTTCGCAGGCAGGGTCACTACCAGCTTTGTAAGCAAGGTACTCGCTACCAACGAGACTATGAAAGATGACAAAAAATAATGACCTTTGATATGCGCTGATGGAACTAATTATCGTTAAAATACAAACGTTTTTAAATATTTTCAGCTTGTAGTCGTAGATATAACTAAAAAAATAAGTTCAGAAAGTTCTACATTCATATATACGAAGCCATACAGTCATGACTGCACCGTGTTTTGAATGTTAGTTGGATTTATGTACCTATGTCAGTTAATATTTAATAATGATTTTATAAATAATGTTCTAATTTCAAAAACACTCAATATCATTCAGTATTTGACTATTATTATGTTTATTAAACTTATTATCTTACTAGACTGATTTTCAAGACTAAGATATATATATTCGAATATGAAAATTATTTTCATGATATAACATTTAATTTACTAATTAGTCACTTAAATACTTAATTCTCGATTTTTATTGTCGATTTCAAGCGCCAATTTACGCAACATTTATTTCAAAAATCCAGAAATGTCTTATTATTTATGATTGCTAATATAAACCAATAAGTCGAAACACGTTCAATATAACTCTAGTCTCACTATAAACAAAACTCCAAAAAAGTCCCCCGTTAACTTATAAAAATGTCGCTTACAAGGTTTCACCATTCCACCGTCCATATAAACGCAGACAGGCCTGCGCGTGCGACTGTCAACTGTCAACGCTGTCAAGTCAAAAGAACGAGCTACCGTTGAAAAAAAAGGGACATTTGTAATGAAATAAAGAGTGGCTGTTAGTCATCTTAGGTTTTTTTTAGTCTATGGCACACGTCATGTGTGTTTTCAATTAAAATTCCTTACTGTATCAGCATTTAAACTTACGAAAATGTGGTTATTTGTTAGGAGTTTGATTATTTTCGATTTAGTCTATTATAATAATTTCGTGTTTGTTTGTACTATGTACAGTACAGGTATCGAGTAAGTGACAGAAAGTGAAAGTGATGTGTGGATGTCAAAATGACAGTAGAGACAGGTTGGTGAATTTACCTATATATATTGGTATATATATAGTTTTTTATGAAAAAAATTAAATATTAAATAACGAACTATAACTATATAACAAAACTAAATTAAATTATTAACTAAAAACTTATATATAAAACTTATAAAATATCCCTACAAAATAAAACTTATAAAATATCCCTACAAATTTTTTATGATGTAGGTATGTAACACGGGTCACCACTGTCACCAGATAGATTTCGATCAATCAAATTTTATTGACAGTTATTTCCTTGCAGTATCACTAATAAAATTGTCTATGATTTAAAAAGCAATATAGTAGATAGGTAGTTTGATACTTAAAGTTTTAGTAATATTAAACCTAATTGCAAAGATATAAGGTCCGCTTTAAGAGTGCCGCTTTTAGTAACAAACACAACTACAAGATGCAGTTCCGAGCTCTAGGTTATTTATCTATATTTGCTTGATGATGAGTCATCATCATCATCATCATCACATCAGCGGGAAAACGTCCACTGCTGCGCATAGGCCTCCCGCAAAGATTGCCACAATGACCGTACTTTTCCCCCGCATCCAGCGGACTCCTGCGACCTTCACCAGGTCATCAGTCCACCTTGTTGATGAATAAATGAAGGATTTTAATTAAACAATTAGGTTCTAATACGACGACATAAATAAGTATCAATCTATCCAGTCAGATTCTCATGCCATTTCAGTCTATCGGAGCTATTGACGTTTAAATCACCATAACGTAACTCAAAATAAAAGGGTCTATGTTTCATACAAACTGTATGAGACTTATACCCTTTTTCAACCGAATCATAATTACCCTACTGAGGTACTATTACTGAGGGTCTATCTTGTATTTCGAAAGTAAATTTCGAGTGTTTTTCTCCGTCGCTCCAACTATGGCGTCGTCAGTGAGAAAGAGACAGATGCCTCGAAATCCAGTTCACGGTAGGTTCTGTCCACAGATTAATGCATACCACAGACAACAATATACATGTAATACGTTAATATGTAGTAAGAATTTCAATATTAAAATACATTCAATATATTCGACGTTACGAAAAGGATGGCATTTTAAATTCATGTGGATGCATTTAAATATTTATTACGTTGAATTATACATAAGTATGAAACTACAGTGAACGGGAAAGTTTGTGACAACTAATTATAGATGGCGTCTTTCTAATCCTATTCGATGAGCACTCTCATGCAATCCCGGGATCCAAATGCAATCACGAGATTTTATAATATCAAATCCCGTGATTGCATACAAATTAGAGATGGTCCGAATACGGATTTTGCCGAATACGAATATTCGGTCGAATATCTGGTTCAGCTCTTACCGAACCGAATATTCGGTTGCGCTATATCGCTAGAATCAGGTTTTGTCACTTTTGTCAGGTTACTGCAGAGTTGGGGCATTTGTCTAAATACCCAAGCGTTTTTATAAGAAAACACTGAGCTTCATACTTTGATATAATATTTTCCTGTTTTTGGTAGTTCTCTAAACCGCTAACGATATCTTTCTCTAATGAATTGCAAAAAATCTACGATAAATTTTTTACATTGTTTATTCGGTAAATATTCGGTAAAATAACCGAATAATTCGGCTGAATACGAACATTTAAAAAATTGCCGAATATGCCGAATACCAAATAATTGCCGAATATTCGGCCCATCTCTAATACAAATGAATCCCGGGATTTCATGTCCTAGGTGAGAGAGACAGACGATAAAAGTGTATTTAGGGTGCATATAAAAATGCTCAAAAATATGTCTCAGTGCACTTTAATTCTGTGTAATAACAACGTCGTAAGTCTGTTGTATTAAATATTCTTTCGATACATATTTTTGCACTTAACTGTACAATTAACTTTAAAACAGTAACCGAGTATATTGCATTTGAATTATTTTAGTCTGTGGTACCTTATTTTAAGTAGTAGGGTGACCACCACTTAAAGAACAGCTGCATTTATGTTTGAAACGATTGTCAAACAAGTTTAAATATAGGTATACAATTGTAGGGTCACACTGTAAATCAAATCTATTTGTTTTTACAACTTAAAAGGTGACAACAATAGGTAACCTAATTAAAATGCAATAAATATTGCAATCAAATAATTTGATTGCATAAAAAAACATTACGTACCTACATACATATACGTATTTTTTGATTAAATGTAAAGTTAGACTTTCAGGATAATGCTTTCCGAATATTTTAACTAAATTCTCAGTTAATATAAGTTGAGAATAAAGTAGTTTCTTTTTCAATCTACATCATCGAATAAATCCATATGTTATTAAATTTATTAAATCATCACTTACATTTCCTAAATCATTAAAACCATAAAATAACGCTAGATTGTAGATAATTTTTCGAACAGTTCGAAATTTCTATTGCAGCGGCTTTTAACTAATGCTAATAAAGTAATAACATAAAACAATGTAATAATAATAATATTTTAGCCTATATAATGTCCCACTGCTGGGCACGTTTGTGCATATACGAGAGGGATTGTGCTATAGTCCCCACGCTGGCCCAAAGCGGGTTGGGAACTTCACATACACCTTTGAATTTATTCGCGGATGTATGCAGGTTTCCTCACGATGTTTTCCTTCACCGAAAGCTAATGGTAAATATCATCTGATATTCCGTACATTAGTTTCGGAAAATCTCATTGGTACGAGCCATAAAACAATGAGAGAACTAAAATAATAATGTGGCAAACATATACATATTTTCGTTATAGTGCGGCTGTCTGTAGCCATATAAATTCCACAATCGTCTTTCTTGATAGACACTTAATTATCATTCTCAGCGCCTTTTGAAGTCCCGTGTACAATTCAATATCAATTTCGTAAACGCATTATATTTAGTCGAACAGCTGCAAATTACCTAAAACAAAAGAAAGTCGCAACGCGCTCCCCAATCGTAGACGATTTAGAAACTTATCGAACTTATTTAAATTCAAAATTGGAACGAAACCGTTTCTACGATGTGCCAGTTCGATTTCGTCACCGGTCTGAAAACAAAAGAAGATCAAAGTTGTTCCACGACGCTTGTAATTTCAGATCTAAGTTTATCGAATCAAGTTCGAAATCCGAATGAAGATAATCGCTGTTCGATTTCTTTGGTTCTAAAGCATCAATTTCAGTCAGTACGGAAAAGAACGTATGTCAATGTTGTACTACTGAATTACGTCCTACCATAGTCACAAACATCTGACCATACGTAGACTCTATGCACTTTATAATAAGGTTCATAAATGTTCAGTAAACTGTGTTGTCTCGTATCCGAAGTGTGACATTTTTAATCAGTCTTCAAAGGTCGACTAATCGGCGGACCGATCGCGCGAGACGTCTCTCGCTGAAATAGTATCGTTTTGTTTTAAATAGCTGGAGCGTTTTAGGGGGGATTAAAATAGCGATCTTATGGAAAAAGAGAGTAACGGCTGTGTCATTGCATAATGTTCTATAAGACATTTTAAAATCCAAATTAATACCTATAGATGGCGTAGAATATTAAAAAACAATTCATACGGTAGATGGGCCAATCAATTTTTGCATCGACATATTTTCTGTGTCCTCCTGGGTTACTTTTCATGAACTTACAGATGTAGGTCAATTAATACTATACACATATTTACAATGAAAAACCGTTGTAACCTACCCCAAATGTATCGATTTGAACTTGTGTGAGGCTTAACGCATTTATAAGCATTTTTCTGGCAAACTTGATGAAATTGTCACCTGCGTTACGGGACAAAATAATGTCGATTGAAAAGTTGATTGGCCCAGATACGTCGCAATCATAAATTATTATTTATTATTTGTTTAATAGACATCATTATGGCAGTAAAGGCATGTTCAGATATTTTTGAACGCTTCAGACGCTATGATATATCTGATGGCGACTGTACTCGAGTCACGATAAGAATTCAACTTATTGATAAGTTGCATAGGAAGTACCTATTTACGTTACCTATGTACTTCAATATTTTTTCGCGACTATACATATAGGTTCCTACATATTAAATACGTTATAAAACGGGTCTTTGATGACATGGTGAAGGTCGCAGGATGCGGGTGGCGCAGGACCGGTCATTGTGGCAATCTTTGAGGGAGGCCTATGTTCAGCAGTGGACGTTTTTCGGCTGATATGACGGTGATGAGAATGAAAACGGGCCACTCAAGTGATATCCGTCGAAATTGTTCGACATGTGTTAATTCATCACGAAGATCTTTAACTGGAGCACCCATGGAGCAGCATCTACGAGTTTAATTGAAATCACCTAAATTCAACAAATTTTTTATAATTGTAATTTAAATTCAAAATTCTGTAATTTGATGTAAATTTTAGTTGCTTTGGTTTTTACTGTTGACTGGAGTAAAATGTACTACATTAAAATCACCAAATTAAAAATTAAAAAAATCGACTTCAACTGATTTTCCAAGATACCCGATTTGTTTCCATCATTGGTTTCCCATCATCAAATCCTACTTTCTGAATGCAAATGCTTGTAAATTAATTAAAATTACCAAAAGCGCCATACATGTACCTATAATATTTGAAGAGATCCCTCGATTTCTCCAAGATCCCATCATCAGACCCCAACTTGGTGCCAACGGGACCATCTCGGGGTTATACACGTTCGATTACAAAAAAAATTCAAATCGGTTCACGATTCTCGGGGATATCGGGTAACATACATACAACAACAAAAAAATCAGTCGAATTGAGAACCTCCTCCTTTTTGAAGTCGGTTAAAAATATAGTAAATAAATAAAATCTAAAGCCAGAAAAGGTACGTAACATGAGATAAATTCCTAGGAAGCCTCTATTCGCGCTCTCGAGTAAGATTCAAGGAAAAGACTTCAACGAAGCCAGCGGCGGCACTCGTCAATTTAGATTTTTACTCAGTGCTCTATACCGCGAAACGAGAGTAATTGAGTCATTTTCTATATTTACTATAGCTTGTTCTCAGTTATGGTATTTTTTATTATTCTAAAGGTGCATCCCCCACTCTACGAAATCAACGAATCACGTTTTGTATAACGATCGAATTTCGTAGAGTAGGGGGTTAGAATAGCGAATGCTCGTTTGGTCTGAATGCACCTTTAGAAGGTCCTGAGAATGTAATACGTTATTAATAATTATCTTCGCTTTCTAATATAAGTAAAATAGTTCCCCTTTCTGTTGCCATTCAACTCTTGCATGCATTGAATGGTGACAGAATAGATACGTAATTACTTAGAAAACGTAATTTTTAAAATTTACTTGGGACTGTCAACACGGATTGTGAAAGAAATATATTATTATAACAATAATAAATATTTTTATTGGTCTTTATTTTCAAAACTGTACAATTTATGTACATAAATTAACTCTATTACGTATAATAAATATAATATGCTCCCATATCTACACTTTAATCTAAATGAAATCGATTTCCACACATTTATATTTAATCCAATAATAATTGCCGCCACATAAAGATCAGTTTATTTACGACAGAATTAACAATAAGTAGAATAATTTTATCACCAATAAATGTAACACTATAAAATCACATTTAAAACCCGAATTACTAGCTGAGCTCAATACCCCCGGTGTTCATCAAAATGTACATTATTTCGACAGAATTATGTTCGTCAAAATGACCTCAACATACACTGAATCGATGACAATAAACGTTTAGAATACCTCCTATTGTGACATGTTTATGCAAATGTATCAAAGAATATTTATTATGTTACTTTATAAGCACCTAATGGCATTCGACGCCTCTCGTAATCCGATATTTATAATAGGATTCCAGCGTTTTGCTAGTGTTTAGAATAAAATATCAGCTTATGTTAATTTTAAGTACAATTATAGTTTATAGCGAATATTGTGTTAAAAATAAATGTTATTGGAGATACAATTATATTTTCTCACACTTGCTACGGAATTTTAAATGTTACTTACTTTAAATTAAACTCGGAAATATTATGTATCCGGTGTCATGTGCTAAGATGATATGTAAATAGATTTCATGTACTTATTTTACACCTAGGACTGCAAACAAACTGTCTTTTGTTTTGAAACGTCGAATTGTGACACTAAGTCTTGACATTCAGCCACAGAAAAAAAAAATACCTTAGAACTAATGTCTATACCACCGGGTAAAAGGATACCTCAAGCAAATAAAAAAAAAGTTAGGCGCGAATGTTTTTCTTTTATATTTTATGATACTGTACTATTGGTTTATTTACAAATGAAATAGTATAGTTCGGCGAAATCAGTTCGTTTAATTTCATGGCAAGTTTGAGAAAAGCACAATACAAATCTCGGCTAAAAACAGGATTACAGGCCGCGTATCCCTATCTGGCCTCAGTTCCTTCGGCCAGATATATCTACTTGGCCTGTAACCCTTCGTTCCCGTCCTCTATAGTAATGTACTATTATCTTGATGACAGCTGGCCGAATAGAAAACCTGAAAAGCTAAAACTTATATTTCAAGACTTTTAATTTGTCAACCTCTCTCAGTACACTGCTGGAAATATACCTCTCCCATTAGGTACCCATTCATATGGACGCAATAGGAGGTAAATGACAGTAATAAAGAGCGTACTCCCACCTTAAAGGCCGGCAACGCATTTGCGACGCCTCTGGTGTTGCGGGTGTCCATGGGCGACGTTAATTGCTTTCCATCAGGCGATTCGTCTGTTCGTTTGCCACCTATAGAATAGAAAAAATCGCCTCGCTGGGCAAGCGGGCGGGCGTTCACAATAGTGTCGCTATGATTACGCTGCCGATGCTGTCCATCATCATATCATCAATAAATGAGTGGTCAAGACACTTCAATCCTTCAGTCGACTCTTTGGACACCCACAGGAAGAAATGGGGTGGTTACAAATTCTCATTGCCGTTACCATGAATTTATAAAAAATATATTTAATCTTAAGTACACACAAGCCAAACTACTAGAAAGCCTCAATCGCTGTACTTAACCCTTTTTGCGAAACCTACTTTTAAACATCATTCAAAATAATACCCAATCGATATAGGTTATCAATCTGCCATACAATTATCCAGTTTTTGTACACAATCGCCAATTTATGTAAAAATAACCTTAATTTTCTCTTACCAGCGCCGCCATTTTGGACTCTAGACTAGTTACTTAAGGCTTCATTGCGCTCGCTCTTGAAATTCGAGTTAGTTCTTTATAAATGAAGGGTACCATTTACGTACCCATAAATTACGTCTCAATTGAAATTAAACTCTTGCGCCGTTCAATCGGGACTAGTTTGTCCCTGGGACTTGGTTATTAATTTTTATTAAAGACAAGTAGGTTAAGACTGTCAATTTCCATGCAAAACTGTTAAATGATCGATCAAACGTATCGTTTTTGACGTGCTGAGCTTTAACCTGATAACAGCATAGTTTTCAAACCCATATACTTAAAATAATATTTCTTAATGAAGATGTTTTCACTTCGCTTTGCTGAAAAATGGCTTTGCTAATTGTGCTGAAAAGAAACTGAAATCGGACCGGAATGCAAATATGATAAGCCAATCGCTAAAGGTGCATTCAGACCAAACGAGCATTCGCTATTCTAACCCCCTTTTCTACGAAAATCGATCGTTACACAAAACGTGATACGTTGATTTCGTAGAGTGGGGGATAGAACTGATGAAATCTCTATGAAATCTCTGCGCTACACTACTGTGCGGTAGCAATGGACATCTTGGTTACGCTATTAAATAAAGAAGTTTCACAGCATAACAACAGTAACGAAACCAATGCAATATACAAACTATTAGTTCAATTTAAAATATGTAAGCATGTGGTCGCGAACTTCGTAAACCGTTAATGTCGAGCTTCTGTCTCTGTCCCTCTGATGCCGGCTTTGTTTGAGTGACATATACGAGTATAAACTAAATTTAGGTATTTCAAACTATTTACGTATTTTCTTTTTTTTACGTGACGAAGGTAAACAACTGAGCTCTCAGCCCACCTGATGGAAAGCAGAAACTGAGGCCCATGGACATAGTGACCAAAAAATCGGGCCTACCTACCCTGAGAACTTAGTTGGATTGCCTCTATCTATGCCAGTAATTACACCGGCTACTTTACCCCCAAACCGAAACACAGCGGTGCAAACACTGCTATTTAGCGGCAGGTTAACGGGACGGTGGTAGCTATCCGGGCGGACTCTGCACGAGGTCCTGCCACTAGCAAAACGAGACAAGACGTCCAGTCCTTATTAATTATTAGTCTCCAATTTTAAATATAATTACGCAGTTAGGGAATGCAAGCGCAAGGTAATTGCATGCTCTGTACGTATCCTTGCATGATGATGATTGATTTTGATTGAAATGTGGCCGGGCTAAAAAATGGACGGCTAGAGATGAAAAGTAAGGCGAAGGACAAGGAATAATGATGTCGTTATGGCGGTCTTATAAGAAGTGATGATACTCGCCCGGCGGTGATAGCTGATAGCAGGGCGAGTATCGCCGCGTCGCTTTTATTTACACGGGAGTGAGTGTCTTTTGTTCGTGTTTATAGCCGATAGTTCATAGCTTAGTAGCTCGCGGTGAGACCAGTGGTGCCTAAAGCTGGAGGGACCAGAGATCGCCACCAGTTTTATAGAAAAACCTAGTAATAGCCAATATTTTAAAATGTTTTATTTTCTTTACCTATTACTCAATATTTCATGTACCATTAGGTACAATATCGTATTTTTAAATCAACGAAATCATCTTTTGTGTAATTAACGAATTCCGTAATTTTTTAAATTTTTATGCAGTTTGAACAAGCTTGTCGTTCAGCGTGAAATTTTTATATTATAATTGATTTAAAATTTATTGTAATATATTGAAAATTTCAAATAAAATTATGATTCTAGAAGAAACCCTAAAGTTCACACTGTCGTCCAGTTTTATCGCCACACATATTAGCATAGATGATATGATTACTTTAGAAAAAGCATGATTTTAGTGGGTCGGTGTGAATGGAAGCACTTTTATACCCCCGTATTGACCAATTTTACAACCGCTACATTGTCATGCGCCCCTGGTCTTGTGGCCACACCTTTATAATAGCAATAAACAGCCCAAAAATGGTTGTATGAAAAAAACTATGAAGGTTATACAGTTGGCATATTTGATAGCATCTGATATACCTATGGGAGAGGCCAGGGTACTCACATTTGAATAGATCTGTATTATGTCGAACATGCACTGGGTGCTTAGACAAGTTGCCAATCGCTAACTTAATCGTCAATCGTAAACGAAAGGCAGCGAACTGTCTTTGTCGCACAAATATGAAAGAGTGACAGAGAGGGAAAACTACGATTCGCTACTAAGCGTTAGCGATTGGCAACTTGGCTAAGCATTCTGTTCAGATATTTTTGGTGATATTTTTCCCCGCTATTTCTGATGGCGACTATAGTAAGCACCAGAGTACAAGTATGGTATAAGGTAGCAAAAATGTTTTTATGTAATATTTATAATAACAGAAAATAATCACGACACAAATTTAGATATTTCATAAATATTTTAAATTTGACTTAATTAGAAAAACAATGGTAGCAAATAAATTATTTGTTAATAAACAAGATTCGTTACTACTGATCAGTTGATACAATTTTAATATCAACATTTCTATTATTAACAAATAATAAATAAATAAATAAATATCTTGGGACATCTTACACAAATCGACTTAGTCCCACGGTAAGCTCAATGAAGGCTTGTGATGTGGGTACCAAGCGACGATATACATAATAGATATATATATATAGATACTTAAATACATAGACAGCCATGACCAAGGAACAAATATTTGTGATAAATAAATACACAAATAATGCCCTCGCCGGGATTCGAACCCGGAACCTCCAGCTTCGTAGGCAGGGTCACTACCAACTAGGCTACGGAGGCTGACAAATTATTAAACTTGTACATAATACTTGTGTAATTATTTAAATTGCATTAAGATTCAATGTCGGTGTATTCTACTAGAATATAATATTATTGGAATATTAGTCTAAAAAATAAGTAGCGTAACGTACGTAGCTACTGGCAGCTAATTACCTCTATTAAACCTTCATATAGATAGATAGATATATAGAATACTCTTTATTGCACACCTTAACAAAAAAGAAAACATGGTTAAAACAGACGATTATACATAGAAGTACACAACAGGCGGTCTTATCGCTATAAAGCAATCTCTTCCAGACAACCTTTGGGTAGCGGAAACAAATTAAAATAGTGAAACAGTAGGTGATTGCAACATTTTAAGAAGCTCATTTATCTTATCACACACATTTAAAAGTACATACATATATATATATATATATATATATACAAAACATACATATATATTTATACATATAAATAAATACATATATACCTACATATAAAAATAAAAAAAAATACGGAAAACTAGCTATACACCTAAACCAGCCAATCCAGCCATAGATATGCCAGTGAATGACCAAAATTAAGTTATTAAGTACTATAGTTATGGGTGTGGGTTCATATCTTCATAAAATTTAAACGGAATTAAAGCAATTTTAAAAATAATTATATTTAGGTATATTGGAAAGGCGCACTTTGCACACTGTTTAAATTAATAATCTACAACACAAAGGCGTTTTGCAATAACCTATGATATGCCTAGCTCAGGCATTTATAAGGTATTTAAACTTCACATGTAACCTTTCTGCTGAACTTTAACACCTTTTAATAATATACATTTACTCGATTATATTCAATACACAAACAATTATCAATATTTGAATATTATCATGACAAAAATCGCATACCATTAGCAAAACGTGAATATTTATCGCAAAGTAAATAATATAAGTTGTCAGCCTCTGTACACTAGTTGGTAGTGACCGTGCTACGAAGCTGGAGGTTCCGGGTTCGAAACCCGACGAGGGCAATATCGGTGTATTTATTTATAACAAATATTTGCTCCTTCGTCACGAGTGTCTATGCATTTAAGCAGATGTATCTATCTATTATACATATATTACCTATCGTCGCCGGGTACCCACATCACAAGCCTTAATTGAGTCGATTTGTGTAAGATGTCCCCAAGATTCCCCAAGATGTCCCTAAGATATCCCTAAGGTTTGTTTATACAGGATGGCCAATAAATAAGTGCATTCACGCTGCCAGTGACGCTTGGTACCCAGCCCAATTCCCTCGCCGGGATTTGAACCCGAAACCTCCAGCTTCATAAGCAGCCACTACCAACTAGGCTACGGAGGCTGCATAAATGCTTGTAACGTGTTTAAATAAAGACAGTGTCAAAACTCGAGACCACCCAGAATAAACTACGTCATGCGTATTAGAAGTCTGGCGTAGTTTGAAAAGTTAAGGTTCATTCGAGCTTTTCTAAAAAAGTTTATACTACGTTTCCGATATTGGTGAAAATTGGTTGGCTGATAAAGTCAATGAAGCTGAGCAAGATCCAACACATTTCCCAAAACGTTTGCATGAAACATTCTTTTTTGTTACCAAAAATGTATAGGAAGAAAACTTCCATACAAACTTTCTGAGACATTTTGCCCAGCCTACCAATTTTTATGTGACTCGGGTGTTTTGATATAAGGAATCTCGTCCGCGTGGAATCCCGTGATTTACAAATGTAAGCGTGGTGAAACATCCATTTTTAAGCCATTGGATGTTGTGAGTGTTGTGTGTAGGCCTAGTGACAACCCTAGCCTAGAAGTGAATAATCAAGATCAAGTGCGGGTAGTTCGAAAAACCCGCGCAGCTCGAAGGTGTTGATACATTCTCTCACCAGTCTGCCTGCGACCACGGGTGTAACATCATGCCCGAAACGTCAGGATATAAATTAAACGTAAGTTTACGCGATTAAGACCCGTTTGTCTGTAAAATATAAGCAAATATGACAACAAAAATGTATATCAATAGATTGGGAGTTCAAAAGTTGTTTACTAAACCATGTATCTACAATTGAAAACCTCAACAGAAGTAAAGTGCCCACATCGAAACTTTAAAACAACTTCATAATGCTAGAGGTAGACTATCGCAACAGATACACTAGCAGAAAAACTTTGTAGCTCAAATACGTAATGAAACTTAGTCAAAACAAGAGTTACCTAGTTATTACAACATGTTATGAATTAACCTTTTACAGGACTACATGTGCTGATTTTCCATGTAACGTTTACATGTACATAAATAGCATCAAGTCACTAATTTCAATAACAGACCCAAATAAGGCCGGAACAAAAACAAAACCATCAAAATTAGAGCCCACCAAAGCAGCCGGCAATTTTAGCGCCAAACACAAGCCTAATTGATATGCTTTGATGCCCACCGTTCAAAACAAACACCGGATTTTATTACCCCGAAAATTAATATGCTATCAATTTCAGCGGCATCCATCAAACCTAGATCAAATTTAAACAACACATCAGCAACAAAAGCTACCTGTAACTCTAATAACGAAATCAGTACACAGCGGCTTCTAAGACGAATTTTTCCCCGAAGTCGAAAACCAATATTTACCCTTTCCGTGAGTACAAAGCATTATGTTTGTCTCGACGTTGCACTTTGGTCCTGTGTATACACGACCTAACAAATTGAATGTAGTCCTCAAATAAACGCGAAACGCCCTTAAACCTTTTGTATTAAAGCTTATTTTAGCTGGCGAATAATATAGTAAAGACAGAAAGCATTATCTTTTATGTCTATAGTAGCATTTAGTAGCCTCAAGCGGTTTTTTAAGTTACAATTAAAATTCTACATCGCCCGTAGCCTAGGCCTTCAACGATACATTTTGTTTTAAAACGATGACGTTTTTATGAATTTCTTATTTCCTTTTCGTGGCCGTGGACAGGTTATGCACGTAACCGGTTCACTCCACGTATGAACTGGCTCGTCTTTATTAAAAGTGACTCCTATCGTAGTTTTTTGCCACCGACATCCATTAAAAGCCTACCGCAGTCATGTTCCCAGTGCTATCAAAGAATACTAATTAATGCTGCGAGAAGCAACAGTTTCGCGTTAAACTCGGTTGGGGGTAATTCAGAGTTTAGTGGCAACTATTTTTATACCATTATAGAAATTAATATTATGAGACAATCTTATTATTATTGGACATTCCAACACAAATGGATCTAATCCTACGGTAAGCTCAATGGTCTTTTATATGTGTAGGGAATTTTTGTTACCAGTTTCCTGTAACAAAAAGGGTATGTTTCATACAAACATTTTGGAAAATGTGTGTATGAAAGTGGTTCATACTCAGCATCATTGACTCTACCAGTCTACCAATTTTTATCAGTGTCGAAGATCTGATCCAAATGTACAAATATTTGAGAAATGCTCAGGCTCACTATCGCGAAAATCAAAATTCGTAAATTTCGAGGTTTTTTCTCTGTCACTCAAACGAAGGCGTCATTAGAGTGAGAGAGAAATCCTCGAAATTCACAAATTTCGATTTTCGCGGTAGGACCGCAGATACGCGATATTAACTAATACCAGGATGCTTAGCCAAGTTGCTAATCGCTAACGCTTAGTAGCGTATCGTAGTTTTCCCTCTCTGTCACTTTTTCATATTAGTCCGACAAAGACAGTTAGTTGCCTTTTGTTTACGATTGACGATTAAGCGTTAGCGATTGGCAACTTGTCTAAGCACCCAGTACCTAACCGTAACATGACTTTGCAAGTATCGGTAACGTTAGGTTTTACTCGATACGTAAAGCAGGCCATCACGCTCGCTCCAATATGTCAGTGCGAGCGGGATAGAATGCATTACGTATCAAGTAAAACCTTTTTTTTTATACCACGTCGGTGGCAAACAAGCATACGGCCCGCCTGATGGAAAGCAGTCACCGTAGCCTATGGGCGCCTGCAACCTCAGGGTGTCACATGCGCGTTGCCGACCCAATAAAAATAACGTTGGCACAACAAAGTGGCTCCACTCCACCTGATCGTAAGTGAAAAGTAGAGCCCAAATCGCGGCGGCAACGAACAGGAGACAATCAGTAACCTGTTAGTTGCCACCGCCTTGCTGGCCCGCTAGATGCTAGTAAATACACCGGCTGACCCCGAAACACGGCAAACACGAAGGAAAGTCATTTCACGGGCGTTTACACCGAATGTACGGTGGTAGCCAACCAGGCGGGTACTAGTAAAAAAACCTAACGTATCCTTTACTTTCCAACTCATAGTACGGCTACAGTACAAAATAACAACACACTTACTACAAAACACAACCGCTAGAAAGTCCAGATAGCAAATAAATTTGATTAATGCGTACAACGGTTTTCGTCGGTTCAAACAATGGTGTGTTATACCCAACTGACAAATACTTACATGTGTTCATGTTATGGAAACATGTATTGTGCATTAGGAAGTACATGAGGCATGAGGCGGCATTAAAAATACTGTTCGTACTTTGTTAGTAACTGTAGTTTGTATTTGTACGTGGGTTTTAACGGTTATCTTTGGCAATAGCGGAAACTAGGCCGATTGACATTTATTAATTACATCTTCACGTTTATTCTTTTTTATTTGCATAATAATATATAGATGTAGTTCGAGAAATATAATTTGACAGACTGTTATCTTACTTACGACCTTTTGTTTTGCTCGACTTACTAGAAAATCAGCTGTCGAGCACTTTTCTATTGTTAATGACGCAAAACAAAAGGTCGTAAGTGAGATAAGAGAAGAACAAATAATATTTCCCGAACTATACATACATATTTAAGTCATCATCATCATCGCTCCACGGCTGGCCAGAGGCCGCTCCCATGAACTAGGCATAATAGACGCATAAGAATTAACTATATCGCCATCCTGGGCAAGCAGATTGGCGATGGTAGCAGTGTGTCGATTATGATGATGTTGCCGCCCATCGTCTATCTTCAATAAATTTATATCAGAGACAGTTCAATCCTTCGGTCGACACCGACGAGAAGAGTTGGTGTGGTGACAAATGTATTTTTACTTTCGTCACAAATCAGAACGTTTAATATAGTCCATTATATTACGGAAAAAAAGTTCACATTCGGATACCAGCACCAAATTTTAGTATGTTGTTAAATATGTCATTCTGTATCCAAAACTGCCGGGAGACACTCTCTCAAAGGTCAAGGTCACCAGTAATGACGTCATCAAAATGCCTAGTGCCTGATTTCAAAAAGCGCTTATTTGTTCCTCAACCGCCCAACGTATACCATTGTGTGTGGTATCAATAGAAAGGTCATTAAATATTCTCTAACTTTGTCTTTTCGTGTTATAGCGTATATCTATAAATTAAAAAAATATCGTTGAAAGAATAAAAATATTTTTTTACTCTTTTCGTACAATGTACATTTCATCAGGAAACAAGCGGTATTAGCAAAAAATATTGTTCTACATAAATGTAGCCAAACTATTATCCTAAAATATACAGTTTAAATCATCGAAGTCGGTTCAAAATAAACAAAGTTATGTCATTTTCTATATTCCGCGGCAAACGCCATACACACGACATCCGCCCGCCCGCCAGTTCGAAAATGTAAATTGCACCCAAACTATGCAATTGATTTATACTAATAAGATATGAACTAAAAGCCAATTAATTAAACAAATACTAGTTGTTTTAAAAATACTATTTTTATTAAAATAAAATACGTAATTTAAGAAAAAACCAAATTAAAAGACATAAGTACTTAGAGTAAGGTAGAAAAAAGGTAACAAATGAATAATAATAACTTCTAACTATCAATAAAAGAATATTATGTATATATTTCAAGGTTTTATTCGGAACAGTAAATTCTGGAGCAAGTTCCTTCACATACACAAAGAAGAGTACAATTGAAAACGTTTTTTACGCATACGCCACCGTGGACAAGGCACAAGTTCTTTGCAACTTGCAGTTACATCAGGAATCGTTTTCCACAACTGGAATATAGACAAATACTTTCTCTTATTTTTTCCAGTTCCAATCGCAGGGATCAATTTTTTGTGGATAAGGCAAGGCACTTCGTCCATATCTTCGTTTGTTTGTAGAATGGTCCGCTTCAGATTTTGAGTCAGTTTCAGTGCATCTTTAGTTGGTGAGATCATAAATTAAGGTGAGATGCTTTCGATAGCTTTATATTTATATGAAAACATTCCGTCTGCCTATAATTAATTGTTATATCATTTGTAGTCTCTCCGGACATTCGTCATCCAAGTGGTGGACGGTCTTCCTCTTTTCCTCTCTCCAGTAGCCATGGACAGATATTTTATCACGACATGACTATCCGGTCGGCAAAGGACGTGACCTTACCATCTTAGCTTATTTTTACAACCTTGAAACTCCTCTTTACATGCTTGTTGTGAACTCTGGCCGTGAGCGTGAATCCTCTTCCTCATCGTAGCAGACGAAGTATGCGATTAGAAGCAATCCTAGATATTTCAGCAATGGATGGATCGCTTAATAAAATAATCAAACTTACCTACCGGCAAAGTTTGTTCACACAAGCTAACAATATGAAGCACGATACTGAGCACGGAAATCGTTTTCCAGGGCAAGCAGCTTACATCAGTTCGTAACAGCAGAATTGTTTCAACTAATAATTCATAGTTAGCTGTAGTAAGAATAACAAGCAAATTGCTAATTTTAATAATTAGTAGGTTAATGAATATTCCGTTAGAATGACAACTGTAATCTGTACATATAAAGTTAAAGTCCTCACTTCTTCCTCCGTGACTATGCTCTCGTCTTCACTCGAACAAGCCTATGCCAGAATATTATTTTACACACAGTCGCCGCTGAAACAAATAACCACCATACGTGAGGGCGAGGGTTTTTTTAGAGGGACGGAAACATTGATGTTTAGAGTTGCTTGCCCTGGAAAGGACTTACATGCTCTCGATACACGATGATAAGATCGTTAGCTTGTTTGAAGAGACTTTGCCTCTAAGTTTGATTAATTTCTTATGCGATCCGTCCATTGCTGATATGTCTCTGATTGCTTCTCATCGCATGTAATGATCCCTGAGCGACCCCATTCTTTCTCCTGCAACCTATCCCTGCCAAACACATAATGCCGCTGCGTATCTACATAACGCATTCTACCAGAACATGCTGACTAGTTTCGTCTCTCCCGTAATGTAAACAGGCTGCAACATCTAAAGCGGACAATGCTACAAACAAACGAATGCGATTGGAGCTGGAAAAAGAAGAGAAAGTATTTGTCTATATTCCAGTTCCATTATGGAAAACGATTCCTGATGCAAGTGCAAGTTGCAAAAAAGGTGTGCCTTGTCCACGTTGGCGTATGCGTAATAAACGTTTTAAATTGCACTCTTCTTCGTGTATGTGAAGGAACTTGCTCCAAAATGTAAGGCAATAATTTGCTGTACAGAATAAAACCTTGAAATATATACATAATATTCTTTCATTGATAGTTATAAGTTATTATTATTCATTTGTTACCTTTTTTATCTTACTCTAAGAACCTATGTCTTTTAATTTAGTTTTTTTCTTAAATTATGTATTTTTTTTAATAACAACAGTCTTTTTAAAACAACTACTATTTGTATATTTAATTGGCTTATAGTTCATATCTTATCAGTATAATATCAATTGCATAGTTTGGGTGCAATTTACATTTTCGAACTGGTGGGCAGGCGGATGGCGAATGTATGACGTGTGCCGCGGAATATAGAAAATGACATACCTTTCTTCATTTTCAATCGATTTCGATGATTTAAACTGTATATTTTAGAATAATAGATTGGCTACATTTCCGTAGAACAATATTTTTTTCTAATACCGCTTGTTTCCTGATGAAATGTACAGTGTACGAAAAGAGTAAAAAAATATTTTTATTTTTTCAATGATATTTTTTTTATTCCTAGATGTACGCTATAACACAATAAGATAAAGTTAGAGCATATTTAATGACCTTTCAATTGATACCACACACTATGGTGTACGTTGGGCAGTTGAGGAACAAATAAGCGCTTTTCAAAATTAGGCAGCAGCCATTTTGATGACGTCATTACTGGGGACCTTGACCTTTGAGAGAGTGTCTCCCGGCAGTTTTGGATACAGAATGACATATTTAACAACATACTAAAATTTGGTGCTGGTATCCGAATGTGAACTTTTCCCATACATAGGTTGCCGTAATATAATGGACTAATACTCACGCACGTTAAATGAAGTTGTTATATTATATATATTTCAAATGTATTACAATATTTTTAGGTACTCCAACAACACGAACTTTAATTGAACTTACCGTAGAATTAGGCTGATTTGTACAAGTGTCAAATTAGTAATGGTATATTCCACATGAAAGTTTCATTACACACGAAATAAATGGTCATTTATTTCAAAAGAACACACAATTAGTTACAACACTTTTCTTTTCTCAGAAAAGAAATGCGTCATACACCCTAATGACAACCCTTCCAGCAAGATACCTATTAAAATAAAAAAAAAACAGTTTGCCAAACTAACCCACTCACAAAACCTTTCGAAAGAAATTCACAAATAAAAGAAATCTATCAAAGACAGCTAATTGTTCAAAAGTGACTGTCATAAATTAAAACTAAACGACTTCCAACTCTTTGAAGCACCCTTTTGCGATAGCACTCTACACGAAATAAGAACGGAGTAACAACATACAGACTCTCATAGACATACGTCTTTTTGATACTGGAGTATGTTCCCCGTTTGGAAATTCGCGGAGCAATAGCAATGGCAGTAAACAAATTTACAATTTCCAGTTAAACTTGATTCCCACGTAGAACAAAGGGTTGTCGCTGTAAACAGTAAGTAAATAAACAGTCAATAGCGCAATTCATAACTGTTTAGGCTACAGCAGGCCAGGTTTTGACAAGTAACAGAGTCAATTGATAAAAAATAGTAGGGGAGACCGGGGCAAAACGGGATAGTTAAGAGAAAAATCGACTGATTATGAAAATTATAATGTTTATTAACAATCTCTTACAATAAAAGCAACACTTATAGTTTTAGCAAACATATATTTTATCTTTTATGGCACTAAATCACTTGTTTTTTTTGCAATTAGGAACTGTTTGTTACGTGTCGAATATCCCGTTTTGCCCCATCGTTGGGGCAAAATGGGAAACGCTATGGGGCAAAACGAGTACACCTTTAATCGGGTTGGCAACCTTCACAAATGTGTGCCTCTTCATCATCAGAATTATCAGCTCATCGAGCCTTTCCCACCCGTCGTTCTAAGGTTAACTTGGGCTCGTTATATGCAGCTGAAGCTCGAAGAAACCCATTATCTCTGAAAGCACCGCTCTTACTGCTTTTCTCATATCGTCCTCTTCCCATGTTTGACGTTCTGTCTTACGCTTATAATTTCGTACCATTTTAACTGCAAACAAATATAAAACAGAAATTATCAATGTACTATTTACACATATGGGGCAAAACGGGATAGTATCCCATTTTACCCCGACCAACGGACAGATTTTACAAAAGTATCAACAGTTCTAACCTGTGAAATAATTGTTCGTAAAAGCAACCTAAATTCGTTAGTTTTACACTGATGCAACATGTATATAGTAAGGAATAACTATAGCACTGATATTATTTACCTTTATGCCCATCGATCAAAACCAAAGAACATCTTAGCAAATCACCAAAAATCTGTTTTTTCTTGCTGCTCGACCAAAACAGGTAGTGACACGCACCCGCCGCTTTGACTCGTGTGAGCCGACTAAAGTTGTCGCGAATGGCGCTGTGTCGCGCTCTATTGCGCGCACCAGTTACGCACACAAGTACATTTCCCGTTCTGCCCCGAGCTTCGTTTTGCCCCGGTCTCCCCTACATTTCCTAACTAGTGCGGGAAAACTTTTTTTCGGCGAGGGTGAAAGTTAGAGCCCGAGTGAAACGAGGGCGACAATCACCCGAGTTAAAAAAAGTTTTTGCACGTGTAAGGGACGATTTTTTTCATAACATGTGCGTCAAAAAGAGGTATTACCGCGCGCGAAGCGTGCGCAAAGTTCGTTTTTGCGCACTAGTTAGGAAAAACATATTTAAGGGCCTATAGGAAAACATATCTTAACGGTACTCTTTTGTCACATCACATCATCAGCCTATCTCAGTCCACTGCTGGACGTAGGCCTCCTATTAACGATGCGTATAGATGCATTAGGAAGTAAATGCCCATAAATGCACGTTAGGCAAGCGGATGGCGGTCAAATAATGTGTCCACTATAATGACGCTGCTACCCATCGTCAACCTTCTATCACTCAAGTTCTTCAGTGACACTTTACTCCCTTAGTCGGCTCTTTCGACACCCGCGGGAAGAGTTGGGGTGGTGACAAATCATCAGACGGCCACTCTTTTGTGTTACGTAGATAGTGTAGCCAGGATATAATTTGTATGACTACCTTCGTAACACAATGGAAATAAATCGTTATTTATGTTTTCATTAAGCCATGAATTACATACAACAGTTTGAAAACGACTTAAATAAAATTGACATTTATTAATTTTGTTTTATGCAGAAAACATTCATGTATTTTTAACAAACAAACATTATTAAACAACGCTTTTGCGTGTTTACTGAAAGTTTCTTTTATTCAATTAATAAAGTAGATAGATCCTCAACAATTTTGTATGGAAATGCAATCTTTTAGGGGCCCTTATTTTCCAATTTATACATTATATGTATATATTTTTATGTCAAGTTACCATATAACTTGATTCTTAATTATACCTACGCAGTTAAAATATAGATTCACTAAATGAGGAGGTAGTAGATGTTAGGTTAGGTTTTACTCGATACGTAGGTAATACACATTCTTTCGCGCTCTGACATTATTGGAGCGAGCGCGATGGCTTACTTTAGGTACCTAAAGTACGTATCGAGTAAAACCCAACGTTACCGAAACTAGCAAAAACATGGGACGTCGTGTCTTATAACACAGTAGCCGTCCCATTTGATGATCACGTGACATTTAGTATAAAAACAGCTCACCCGCCGAGCATTGGTTATAAGTAGGTAGTTAGTGTGTTATATTATAATTCATACATATGTTTGTACCTACTCAGCTACATGTTTATCTTTACTTAGTTCTGTACTTTGCACCTCTAACTATTTAGTTGAATTGATTGTTTACAGTTCACATAGATATCGTAATAAATATTGTAATATACTAATGACCTATTTGTAATTAGTTAATTTAGCTCTTGTTTGTTTTTCTCATCGTTAACCATGTAAACATCAACGAGATGTCCTAATGACTTGTTTATATTTATCATAAGCTAATGTATTTGTTGTTCCCATCTTAATTAGATTTTTATCCCTTATAAGGAGGACAAATTCACAATTAAAGTCAGTCGATTACGAAACTTCAAACCGTGTTTTACTCTCTCCACATAACAATTTGGCGCAGTCGGTAGGATACTTCCGCGTCACACCGCCGCTATAATAGGACGAGCTCAACGCCTGGGCTAAAAGGACAATCATCGCCACTAGCCTAGACGGTGCCTGCAGGGCTTCAATCCAGCTCGCCGAACCTAGCAACGCTCCGTGATGAAAGTTTGGATCCTGATATTGTGGTAAGTGGCCAAACACGTTTGCTCTGTTTCCTAATCCCTCCAAAAATCTCTAAATCCTAAAATCTCGCGATATTTATATACACACGATTATATTTCTATTAGCCATATACCTAAATCTAATATCATGTCCCCAATCACCGAAGCTACTGTCTCACAAGCAATCAAAGAAACCATCAAATCAGAAACTAACACTAGTACCTCACACGAAGAAATCCCATTAAATACGCTATTAAGGCTTATACCCGAATTCGACACAACACATCCTGCAGAAGTCTATCGATTTGTGCGCTCATGTGACTCTGCATTTGACTTAGCTAACCTTTCACAGCAACCGATAATACTTACGTACGCGCTAAATAAAATCTCAGGACACAACTCGTCAGATGTTTTCGCTAAAAGATACCAAAGTTGGTCCGAACTAAAAACATTCTTGATTCAAAAATATTCACAAACGAAAACGTTGACACATCTGAATCTAGAATTACAGTCACTTTTCCAAAAACCAAACGAATCCGTTACAGACTACTTTCATAGAGTCGATTTGTGTCGTAATAAAATTTTAGAGAAATTAACCGCCGAAATCTCCGATTTATCCCTTATCGGTCGGAAAACCAGCACGGAAGAAACCGCCCTTAGCGTTTTTGTCAATGGTGTTAGCTCTAATCTGGGCTCAATGTTAAGGACAAAAGGCTTCTCAACTTTAGCTGAAGCCGGCACCTTTGCAATCCAAGAAGAGAAAATCCAAAATATGAATTTAGCACGACAGATGTTATTTAAAAACAATAAAACCTCAGCTTACAGCAACACCACGCGCCGACCAATACCTTCCACACCCCTTCCCACAAATACGCAGTTTAACGCGACAAGACAAGACAAAACTTGTAACTATTGCAAAAAACCAGGGCATATTATCTCTGAATGTAGGAAAAGAGCGTATAATAATAACATTAGAAATCAACAAGTGCAACGTCCTTCTGCCCCAGCCCGCATCAATAATTTAAACTCTCAGGCGGCCGAGAACACGGGCTCATACTCGGGAACCGCTTCGCAATTTTGCCCGAAATCCCCGACACCTATGTCGAGGCCAGAAGTAGACCCGGAATTTCAAGAAGCTATGCAAAACCTCCAACTCCAGTAAACACTAGCATCATTCGACATGTACAACCGAAAGTTATTACAAATGCTTCGCCTTATGAAGTTATGCGTTCGCAAACAAATTCAGTCTATCGGAGACAGTTTCGCGACGCATACACACAAACTCCAGAATCTCCTAGATCAACGGAACCACAAGATCAAGTCACAAGTTCTCTTAAATCTATGAAAATACAAAATTTAACTCAAGAACCTCCTAAATCTCCAAATCATGTTTCAAACTCTACGACACAAATTCCAGAGCCTCCTAAATCTATTACATCGCAAAATCATAATATAAACTCTTTGATGATTCAAAACCAAGTTTCGGAACTTCATAAATCTCTCGACCTCTTGCTAACTCAATTCATCAGTTTAACTGAAGCTGTTGCGAAATCCACTAAATCTTTATTAAAACAAACACCAAATGCAAACGAAATTTCAGACACAAACTCGACGCCATCTTCTATCTCTAATAAAATGAACTCCAAAAATGACTCTGAAGAAATATCTCAAACAAGTTCTAACTCTAAATCGGTTGTTAACCCACCAAATTCAGACCAAATCACAAGTAGATCACTCAAAACTGAAAAATCCTCTAAATCAAATCCTAATCCGAAATCAAAACAAAAATCGAAACCTAAAAGGAAGCCTAAAAGGACCCCAGAAGTTTACACTATAAATACACTAAACATACCACCAGAAGATCTTAAACATTGCCTATTCCACATTGACGGCGAACCAGTAACCTTGTTAATAGACACTGGAGCCGCTATATCAGTAATCAATAAAAACAAAGTCGGTTGCAACAAAATCGACACTTCCAGAATTTCCTCGATCATAGGCGTATCCGATACAAATTCCTCCGTCCAAACTTATGGTGTCTGCAATATATCATTAGATCAATTCCCTAAATTCTTATTTCATGTAGCCAATCTCAATATTCATGCTGACGGCATATTAGGTAACGATTTTATGTCCAAATTCAATGTCGATATCTCATATGAAACTAAAACCCTACGAATCCGAGACAGGACCTACAAATTTCATACTCTAAACGATGCCGAAAATACTTCCCTCAACTGTACTAAACAAACTCTTAGACAAAGATCTGAAACCGTAATCACTTGCCTAGCTAAAGATACTACAGACGGAACAGCAATTGTAGATAAACAGTCAATTGACGACTACCTAACTATCCCGAACGCGCTCGTAGTCGTCAAAGATAATAAATTCCTAATAACCTGTCTAAATTCTAGCAACGAGGATAAAGTTATTTCGACTCCTACAATCCGCGTAAATCCAATTAATGGGACAGAGTGCAGCCAACATCAAATCCATGCATTTAATCGCGACAGCAACATCAACATCCAACCTGAAAAGAATGTAGGCGAACTTATTAGACAAGACCACCTTAATAACGAAGAAAAGGAATCTCTGAATAAAATTGTCTCTGAATTTTCCGATATCTTTTATACTGAAGGTGATCCTTTAACATTTACAAACCATATGAAACATTCTATACCAACTACCTCTGAAACGCCCATTAATACAAAAACCTACAGATTCAAACAAATTCATCAACAAGAAGTCAAGAATCAAGTCGACAAAATGCTTAAGCAAAACATAATAAGACCAAGCACATCCCCTTGGAGCAGTCCCATCTGGGTTGTACCTAAGAAACTAGATGCATCCGGTAAACAAAAATGGCGAGTTGTCATTGATTATAGAAAGTTAAACGACATCACCATAGGAGATAGTTATCCACTGCCAAACATCACCGACATTCTTGATAAATTAGGTCATTCAATCTATTTCACAACCTTAGATCTTGCGTCCGGATTTCACCAAATAGAACTAGAATCGAAAGATATACCCAAAACTGCTTTTAACACACCATACGGGCACTACGAATTCTTGCGGATGCCATTTGGTCTGAAAAATGCACCTGCTACTTTCCAACGCGCAATGGATAGCGTTCTTTATGGACTTCAAGGTGAACGATGTTTCGTCTACCTCGACGACATCGTTATATTCGCATCTAGTCTCCAAGAACACGAAGACAAACTCACCGAAGTTTTCAATCGTCTAAGGAAATGTAGTCTTAAGATCCAACCTGATAAATGCGAATTTCTAAGAAAGGAAGTAGCTTACTTAGGTCACATAATATCGAGTGAAGGGGTCAAGCCAAATCCCGAAAAGGTAAAATCCGTTTTAGAATTCCCCACACCCAAGTCATGTAAAGATATTAAATCATTCCTGGGCCTCGCTGGATATTATCGTAGATTCATAGCTAATTTTAGCAAGCTTACAAAACCCATGACGAGCCTTCTAAAGAAGGACGTCCCTTTTATATGGGGACCGGATCAACAGAAAGCGTTCGACTCTTGTAAGCAAATCTTAACAACTGCTCCTCTATTACAATACCCCGATTTCAGCAAAGAATTCATACTCACGACAGATGCCTCTATTCACGCCGTTGGAGCTATCTTATCGCAAGGTGAAATAGGTAAAGATCTCCCCATAGCATACGCTTCCCGTACGCTCAACAAGGCTGAAAGTAATTATTCTACTATCGAGCGCGAATTACTAGCTATAGTATGGGCAGTAAAACATTTCCGACCGTACCTTTTTGGAAGAAAGTTTAAGATCGTCACGGATCACAAACCATTAACTTGGTTATTTTCAATTAAGGATCCAGGATCTCGTCTCGTCCGTTGGAGACTAAAACTCGAAGAATTTGACTACGAGATCATGTATAAGGCCGGTAAAATGAACACTAACGCCGACGCACTTTCCCGTCCACCAATCAATAATATAGGAATAAACAACTCAAAAACAATTTCAGACGACTATCTACAAACACACTATGAACAGTATCTATCTCAAGGTAGCACGCCAAACTCTCACCTGCTAAACATAACTCCTGAAAGACTCCTAGATTCACGACACAAAAACATATTCATTCCAATTCCTTGCACTAACCCTGAGTTGAATAACTTTTTCAACGAAGCTTTAGACCTATGTTCACAAGATACTAAATATCCCAACAAAAATAGAAACCTCTACGACATAGATAGCCTAATTTCCGAGACTAAACAGAACCTCTTCTTTTGCTGCACTAGACCATCATACTACGACCCTTGGGACGCTGAAAGTTATTTCAAATCATTACTCACGTGTCTAGAGAAAAACAATTCCGCAACCTTATTTGTCCCCGATTTAAGCTACGACCAAACCTGCCAACTCCAAAGAAACCAACAATCCAGTATAACCTCCTACCTTGCTGAATTATACAATTGTACAATTACGATTTGTGAAAATAAAATTGACAACCCAAAACCTGAAGAAATACCAAATATTCTAAAAACATATCATAATGAACCCCTCTCCGGACATCGAGGTATTACTGAAACCACTAGGAAAATTCGAGAAAACTACTTTTGGCAAAACATGGCTGAAGACATAAAAAATTACATTAACAGCTGTGAAACCTGTCAACGCAATAAAATCCAAAGACGAACTTTCAAAGCCCCGATGGTCATAACCTCGCATTCCTCAGAGCCTTTCGAACGCGTGTCTATGGATTTGGTATCTTATTCGGACATCAGTGACAATAACAATAAATACATCCTGACATTACAAGACGAACTGACTAGATATGTTCAAGCCTACCCTATCCCCGATAAAGAAGCCCTAACTGTAGCTAAGAAACTCCTTCATTTTTGCCAACACTTTGGCGTACCCAGACGGTTTCACTCCGATCAAGGCACCGAGTTTATGAACGGACTAATAAAACAATTAGTAAAATTTTTCGGTTCAAATCAAACTTTTAACACAGCCTATCATCCCCAAACAAACGGAGCCTTAGAGAGATTCCATGGTACGCTACGAGACCACATACGCATGTACCATACGAGGAAACAAAAGAATTGGGACCAAATTATCCCTTTAGCAATAATCTGCCATAATACATCCGTAAATAGTTCTACGGGATATACACCTTACGAACTTCTGTTTGGGTTTAAACCACGTCCCTTTTATTCACTTAAAACAATACCCGAATACACGGCAGCTGATTATATAAAGGACCTTAATGAAAGATTAAGAATAGCTCGCGACGTTGCAAACCATAATGTGCAAAAAATGAAAGAAAAAGCTAAAGAACGTTATGATGGCAACATTAGGAACTTAGCTAAGTTTGAGTTGGGTGACAAAGTTATGGTAAAAGTACCTAACCCCAACAACCTAGATTCTAAATGGGAAGGTCCCTGCGAAGTCATACGAGTTGGATTTAATGAAAACTACATGATTCGGAAATCCGGTAAGAATCAACTCGTTCATGCCAACCGACTTAGACCTTTTGATCCCGATTACTAAAACCCCTCAGCCGTGTAGCGATCGGCTTTACCAAAGAATAATCCTACTGCCTTTAAAGTTTGGCATGTCGTAAAAGGCGACTAAAACCCCTTAGCCGTGTAGTGACCGGCTATTTCAAGAATAGTCCTAACGCTACTTCGGTAAGCGTGTCGTAAAAGGCGACTAACATAGGTTAACTCTAGGTTAGTAAAACTCTAAATCTAAATCATGAAATCAATATATTTAGGTAAATCTAGCTTTTAAATCTATATCTAGCATCAAAATCTTATATTTTAAAACATAGGTTTAAGTACCCCAATATTCTAGTAACATTAATGGCACTTATGTTGTCATTTCAGGGTCATCTGCCCAGCACTTGCACAACCTGTTCCCCAAAATACCTCGAATATCTCTTATATCATAAATAATCCCTACATTAGCTTCGTTATATGCTCTTTGATAAAATTAATTCTATACATAGCTCTTTACAAATTATATAAGAAAATCAAGAAAATCATTAAAATGCGTTCTAGATCTAATGAGACCAATATGTTACTTTCAGGACCTTCGCCTTAGCGAATGGAGCCACCAGTCACCAACTAACCGAACCTTTACCCTCCTACTCAGGATTGTTCTTCAAAAAGGAAGGAACAATATTCACTAGTGATGAATCATGGAAATTAATAATATATAAAGATCTTAAACCTCTATTTATCACAAAGGAATCCCTTACTCGTTTATCAGCCAAGTTTCAATTTGTTTCAACAAAATACGCCAACTTTTCTCACATAGCTTCAACCAAATCGTTCCTTAAACTCAATCTGGATAAAATCGAAGATCGCCTTGCTGAACTTAACATGTATTTAGGGAAAAACTCAAGAAGCAAACGCGAACTCCTTGACGGTCTTAGTCCCATCCTTAAATGGCTCATCGGTACACCCGATGCAAGAGATGCTAAGCGGTATGATGAGTGCATCGATCAATTAGAAAAACGCGAAATAGATCTATCAAACCTTATGCTTGAACAAATTCAAATAACTTCCTCCACTATCAAAAATTTCAATGAAACTATTTTTAAAATAACATATGATGAGCAAATTATAAATGAAAACATTAACAGATTAAATGATTACCTAAACTCCACTAATAAGCTAATATTCAATCTGAAGGCTAGTGAAGATGTGTCCACGATTTCGCTCCAAATATTAGAATCGGTAATAAGTTTAGAAAACGAAATAAACGACTGTCTTGCAAGTATTCTTTTTGCCAAATCTAATATAATTCACCCTTCTGTCATAAACCTTAAAAAATTATATGAAGAGCTTCTCCTTTCAAACCACATTCGCACTAATAAACAATTAGTAGCACCTGTCACATTAGGAAATATTCATTCGATTCTCGACTCTGTTTCCTTATCAGCTTATGTCTATTCCAACAGACTCGTATATATCCTAGAATTTCCATTAATACAAAATGAACCTTTCGAATTATATCATATATACTCTATACCCATTCAACACCTGAACTCCTCTTTCCACACCACTATCCTACCTGAGCATATGTACCTGGCCACGAACCCTAGCGGACAGTCATACATCTCTACAAGCGACCTGAGTTCCTGCAAAACCTACGCAACGAAGAAAATGGTCTGCAACAACATCGTCTCCTACGACTCTTCAAAACGCCCCATCTGCGAACTTCAAATACTGCATAGCCTATCGAAGAATCTTCCAGAAATCTGCACTACCTCCGTGTTTGAAGCAAAAATCAACACCTTTCAAAACATAGCTAACAACAAATGGCTCTACATCCTTACTGAAGAAACAAGCTGTGTGCTTCAATGTAAAGACACCGTAGCCCATCACAAACTCCAGGGATCAGGCATCCTCTCGCTCCCTCAAAACTGCAAATTCTACACCGGTTATAGCACACTCACAGCATTTCATACATCAAGTGAAAACATCAGCTTCCCGATTATAATACCGGATATCCGAAACGATGATTGCTTTGACGACATTGAAACAATTGACTCGCCGAATCTTATTCCTATAAAAATAAATGAAATGCCGCTAGATTCATTGCAACAAATCAAACATCACGTCGATAAATATAGGGACGAGATCGAAAGGATTAAAGCCAAAAGTTTTATTCAGAGAAATGGATCAACATTCTCTTGGATTTATCTAACACTGGGTATGCTAATGGTTGGCTACCTTATGTATAAGATATGTAAACGCTGCCCCAACGGAATTCTGCTACACCGACGAACATCAAACCAAGATCCCAAAGGTTGCATCCAAATATTTAACAACTGCTTCGGAAACTCATCTCGAAGACAGAGAACCCACGTCGCGATCCCAATGTCTACAATCTCAACCAGCAACGTCACAGACGATGAAGACGATGACATCGAACCTCACACTCAAACCATGCCACCGGTTTCCACCAGTTCTATGATTTCTAAAAGATCAGGCGCTAACGCCCAATCTTTATTCTAAGGGGGGAGGTGTTATATTATAATTCATACATATGTTTGTACCTACTCAGCTACATGTTTATCTTTACTTAGTTCTGTACTTTGCACCTCTAACTATTTAGTTGAATTGATTGTTTACAGTTCACATAGATATCGTAATAAATATTGTAATATACTAATGACCTATTTGTAATTAGTTAATTTAGCTCTTGTTTGTTTTTCTCATCGTTAACCATGTAAACATCAACGAGATGTCCTAATGACTTGTTTATATTTATCATAAGCTAATGTATTTGTTGTTCCCATCTTAATTAGATTTTTATCCCTTATAAGGAGGACAAATTCACAATTAAAGTCAGTCGATTACGAAACTTCAAACCGTGTTTTACTCTCTCCACATAACAAGTGTTACGTTTCCACCTACTGTAATTTCATAAACTGTGTACCAATAACGAGAGTAACATAAATAGTGGCGGATCTTTAGCCAGCTATGTCTTTGTTGCGACGTCAGAGCTTTTGCAACGAATGACTCATCTCTTCGATAGATATATATTATTTATACTGTTTAGATACTTATGTACTTCATTCTTCATTTATAGGTGAACAAGTTCGTCAAGATCCTGTTGTAAGTAGTTGTAACCTGTCCATATAGGCATTTGTTTTGTTTGTATTTATTTTAAACATGTAATGTAAGTACCTATTGTCTATTTGAATAGGTCACTACTGCATAGCTACAAAAGTTTTAACATATAGACAAATTTATTGGGATTATGGTAATCCTAAACTGGAACTAAAGATGTAAAAATGTTTTCCCCTCACTAGCTCGTAAAGCGCTCGTTTATCCTTTAATACGAGCGGGTAAAAACGCTTTTTACACACTTGTGAATAAAGTAATTTGACATTTCTCTAATTCCTATAGCCCCCTACTGCCTAGTATAAGTGGATCTGTATGACCGTAGTAAACATGCGCAATCGGAGCTCACATGTCGTTTCTCATGTGACTTTGTTAGCCATTGGCAATATTTAAATTCCATAAGTAACTCTATTCTACGATACGTTTTGACATTGAGTGTTCAATAGTTTCTTAAAGTTAATTTACATTTGGATGAGATTTGTAATCATATTTCCTCGCGATAGTGAGGGGAAAAAAGTTGTATTACACTTGGCGGCAAAGTTTGTTCAACTCTCGTGCCTTGAGACCTTCGCAATGCTCAAGATTCCAGTTTTTGAACCACTCGCTACGCTCGTGGCTCAATTTTGGAATCTTTCGCTAGCTCAGGTCTCAATATTGGCACGACAGTTAAACAACAACTTTGCCCCCCCCTTATAATATATAACTATATCGTCGTGTGCCTGCTCATTACAATAAGATATAATTTTAGTTAGTTCAATATTTTGTATTATTGTTCTAAAAGCTTATGTTATGATATTTGAGGTTTAAATAGGAGGTGCTCATAAATAACATATACATAAGTTCATTAATTGATCCTCTAACAAAGTAGACAGGTATGTTCTTATTTTTAGTATAAATTAATGTTTTTTGTTAATAAACTACTCCAGATAAAGTTTAGTGTATGTCGGTTGACAGAGTAAGCTCGTATAAATAATGCCGCCGACACAACTATTTAGGTTGAAACAGCTAATCGTATAACTCAAGTTCGGAAGCAATATCTTTTTAATGACCAATTATTTTTATTCATTTTATCACAAACATGCTTAATTATTTGTTGTCTCACGAACGAGGCGGCACTAATAATTCACTAATAAACGGGAACTATGTAGGACTGTAGGATTTCGGTAGAATACTTACGATACGATCTTTCTGTACCGATTTACGATTCGTTCCATGAGCATTCCGTTTTGAGGCATTTTTGTGAAGCGATGTGTCTCGAGAGCTAACACGACCATTCCATTTAAAGCCAGTTGTTGAATGCATATGTTTAACTTTTTATAACGCCATTAATCTTTATGGGACGCTAAATTTGGAGCAAAATCGGCGAACGATACGACTTCAAATATAATTAGATATAAACAAAAGAATACTTTTTATTTTTAATTTGTTTACTTTTCCTGTGGTAATACGGTTTGGCGTATATTTTCTGTCTTTGTTAGTCCTTATAAATGTATTCAAAAGTTAGAGCAAAAACAAACAGTATTTCAGAATCATTGGAGAATATGTGACTTCTTCCTACATAACCGAAAAACGAGTCCTGACCACGCTTCAACATTCCTAAGCATTTGTAATAAATAACATACCTCTTATCAATTTTGCAATGTAAACAATACAATGCATCGAACAAGATATCGATAGATCGTATCATGATACAGAATGCGCCTAGTGTCAGGGATGGATCGGCTAAGCTGACAATGTACCCCGGGACCTCTAATGGAGACTCAAACGCGCCGCCGTAAACGCATTACCCGTCTGTCGGATCCCCTGCGACACGTATCTTAATCCCCTGATAGAAAGCTCCACAAATAATACATAAGCTACTTTTCGACCAAACACTGCACATAATCCTCGTGACATTTCGTTTTGTTTCAGCGACTATAACTCAGCCTCCGCCGTTTAAATAACATTATCTAAAGGCCGTAAATATCGGCCATTATCGAGGGCCCTTCAAAATTCCACGCGGCGTTTTTGAACGACGCGAGAGAATGACGCGTCACCATCCACCAAGAAAAATATTGAGACAACAAACGCGTCGAGGGCACTCCACGACATAATGGCTTTTCATTGAATTCCTCTTGCTTTCTTTTGTTTATATCCCATAATGTTTCGATTGGAGCTTGATGGAGGGCGCCGTGATTACTTTAATAACAATGACGACGGGCACAAAGGACGTAGAATTATGTGCGGGGTCTGTTCTCATGCCCCTCACGTACTGGCTCTGCCGTTTACCTGTTATACGCGGCATTTAAATATTATCTACTAAAATAATGAGCGTTTCATAGAAACTCGTAACCTTAGATACGCGAGCGGGTTGACAACTCCTTCGGGTCTTGCTCTTGTTGATCTGGTTTTTAACCAAGAATAAACTAAAGTAAAGCCTAAAATGTCTTGCAGCAATATCGTCTTTCACCCATGATTCCACGTCGCTGTTTTGTTGAAGTTCAATTAAGACGAACCCCACCTCGGACATCGGTGTACTTGGTTTATTTTCTTTGGGAGAGGTCTATGTAGACAGTAGACATCTTTCGGCTGGTACGATATGTAATTTAGATTCTTTAACCCTGTTGCTGAATTGCACAGTCTACCAAGGCTAAGGTATGAGATCGCAAGTTTGCAAAATGTATATCACAGCAAAAACTCGCCATCGAAAATTATCCTCCGGAACAAATAAAGTATAATCTAACATAAACAAACGGATAACGCTCCCTTTACGGAAACAGAGATGATGTCACAAGGATCGGTCCTTCCGACGTTCTTACCGCCATTGGTATGGAAGTCTCGCGATGGATACAAAAGGCACTTCTTTACTATTTTAATGCACCACAAAGGCGTCGCCGTCCGCGATATGTATGCAGCACGGCAAAGGGACACGCTGTTTGATATGGTTATTACGTCCTTTGAGTATAACATAAAGAAACCGGTGGGAGCGGGCTAGGATACCTCACAAGATTTGTCTTCTTGATACGCTAAAATTTATAAAAACGACCAAGGTACGGTCTCCTTAGAAATGGAAATCGCTGCCCTTGTAGGGAACCTGTTCATGGCCTTTTGATGGCTAAATTCAGTGTGACGAAACTAGATGCCATACATCCACGGACGTCATCTCAAGGTTCATAAAAGACTTCATCATAAGGGATTAGAACCATTTCGCTTATTTATTATATCAAACAGATCAAACAGGTTTCGTTTATAGACCGTTGAATGAGAATAGCTTTAAATTCGCAACAGTTGACTGGACAAAGTCCCTCTTGTCTCCCACCCCTTTTGTCACCTATAAAATGTCGCTGTTCATGTTCAGTACAGACTTCAGACCGCCGGAAAGATTTACGCAACACCGGACTGAGCGTATGCTACAATCCGCAAAGCTCGTTTTGTTTTGACAAAAGACAATCTTAGTGAGGTCTACTTAAGGGTTAATTTGAGATGGGTTTAACTGCTGTTTAGGAGCTTGGGAAAGTAGCCTCTAGATGTATAGCGGTAGTGTGATCTGAACGCGATAATCGCTTGAGCCGGATGCCCTGACATTTCTTTTCTTGCAACGCCCTGCTAGCCGTGGACATACGTGCGCTCTTGACACGGAGCTATTATACTGTTTGCATAATTGCATACTACAGGGCATCCAGCGAACCTCGCTTGATATGGTAATGCGGCTTGTCGGAAATTAGTCATTGTGGAAAAATCATGAGTTATGTTGTAGATAATGTATCTTATCGTGGCGAAGATTGTTGATGGTTATCGATGATATAGGTGCGTCAGGAATTTTTATGTACACTATTACCTACGTAAACACATTCACACCCATAAATGTAATTATAACAATGTCCTTAGTATCCTGTACCTCATGTTATAAATAATTCTAGAGTTTTAAAACCGAAATTATGGACATGTAACTAACTCAAAATGATAATGGTAGAGACAACTCATAAACACTTCTGGTATCAAAATAATGTAACTTGTATGTATGTAATTTATGCATTGATCTCAAAATAACCTTTGAGATGTTTCATGTTAACTCGAAAAACATATATTTTATATCCTACGCCATTTCTAAATAGGAATGTTAAATTCGTTCCATTCGTGAAACAAAAATCTATAAAATATCTTTAGAAAACTTTAAACAAACAAGTGAATTAGCAGTAATGGGCCTTTATGTCGTCGAAGTAAAATAAAACACTTGAATGGTCCACAATCTTCATTCATCGATAAGTACTAAATCCCACATCTAACAAGACTGTTTTTAGAAGCGAAATGTCGTCACCATGAACAAACAAAGCTTTGGTATAAACTTAATGAACCATCAAAACCAACAGAGAAGGTAAACGCGGACAGAAGTATTTGGAAAACATTGCTTCGATAACACACGACCATTCTATTTTCTTACTCGAGTAACGTGCTTAAAGCTTTGAATACATAAAAATGAAATGCGGTTAAGTACCAACAGTAGAACCTCGGTTACCCGAACCTCAACGGAACTCAATTTTGCGGCATAAATCTTTCCACTGAGAGCAGAGCGGACTCATTAATAGCTCCGTTTCACGTTCATCGCTCGCTAAGGACTAGTATTCAGTTGACGGCTGCGAATCACAGCGGCAGTGAAAGTTAAACGGAGCCATTAATGAGTCCGCTCCGCTTGCAGTGGAAAGCGGGCATTATGCTGGTCCGGATTTGATAACGATTTTATTTCAAAACGCTCGACACGTAGGTATGATGAGCTATAAGCTGCGCGCGACTTGCCACTCCCACTGGATATATGTGCCTTTAAAGTGACACGCTTTAACACGATTTTTAATTTCATTTTCGTCAAACGATGTTAGTCAGCGTCAAAACTTTTTAAGAAAGGGTCTTTTTAAAAAAATGTGCATTTTATATTTGATTTCGTCCCAAAACACCCGATATTTCAATTATCCGAACTGTAACCGTACCGCGAAAATTCCAGTACCGGTTACGTTAGGTCTTAATAGATACATAAAGCATTTTATCGCGCTTCACTCGCACTTATTTATTGGAGCGAATGCGAAGGCCCACTTTACGTATAGAGTAAAACCTAACGTAGGTACCCGATACTTGCTTATTCATGGTACCGCTACTGCTATCGGTCCCAGTCCGTAGCCATACCATGACTTTGCAAGAATCAGTAACGTTGGGTTTTACTGGCTACGTAAAGCAGGCCATGGCGTTTGCCCCAATATGTCAATGCGAGCGCGATATAATGCACTCACTACGTATCGAGTAAAACCTAACGTTTCCTTTATTTTCCAACTCATGGGACGCCTACAGTTAGGATAATCGAGGTTCTACTGTGTTCATTCAACGATGGCATACTCCATGAAACTTGGTTTAGTGACATGAGCAAACAAACTTAGTTCCAACGTTTGGAAATTCCGGAAGATTTGATACGCGGAGAAACTGAGCCGCCTCCAAAAAGATGTTAACGATTATGATCCTTTTGGCATTGAACATACGTTCCGAAATGTATACATATTTTTAGACACGACTGTACTGGTGATTTGCGTGGGTTTCGATGACTACGAAAATAAAATAGGTAATGTTTTCGTAGATTCTAATGACAAATTAATAATTACCTGTGTGGCGACGGCAGTAAGAATACATTTGTCACCACCCCAACTATTCCTGTGGGTGTCGTAAGAGTCGACTAAGGGATTTGAAGTGTCACCGGCTATTTATTTATTGAAGATTGATGATGGGAAGCAGCATCATCACAGAGGATTGGATACACTCGATCGCCAACCCGCTTGCCCAGCATGGCAATCATGGGCATTTACGTCCTAATGCGTTAATGCGCATAGTTAATAGGAGAGGCCTACGTCCTGCAGTGGACTATCATAGGCTGATGATGTATGTATATATGTATGCGTCCATATGCTTAGGTAATTAGGAGAGGCTGATAATAAGCTGATGTGTATCATCATTGCGATACAGTGAGGATATACCGCCAGCTTCGAGGACGGAGGAGGTACATTGCTACAAAGGTCTGTTTAGTTTTAAGGTAGGCTAGTTATGAAAGATTTATTAAAATATGCATTTTATGTATTTTATTATAAATAAAATAAAAATAAAAAATATCTCTTAAAATCTCTTAATTGACATATTATGGTGAAAATCGGTGCGTATTTTTTTTTACGGTTTTCGGTTAATAGGACTTTTCTTCATGAGTCCTATAGTCACATACCAGAATTTAAACAAAGAGTTTACCACAAAATGCTTACCTATCATTTTAGTATACCACTTTTTAAAGCCGATCGTACCAAATCGCTGGTAACCTACAATAAATACATTTGATTAACCCCGACTCGTACTAAATCTGTTACTAACGTACAGGAATTAATTAAAATAACTATATTCATAACATTAAGTATGTCAAGTATGTGTGAAATCACATAATTTTTTTTACGATAAAGGATAGGCATGTATTGTGTGCAATAAATACTCATAGGTAGTGGATACCGCGATCTCTGGCTTAGACTTTCACCTGCGCTAAAACAAGAAGAATCCAGGCAGATATGAAGATCTAATCTATCTGAGTTCGTTCGAACATGTATTGTAGATTTTCGTAGATCACAGTAATTCTATCCCCCACTCTACGAAATCAACGAATCACGTTTTGTGTATCGATTGAATTTCATAAATAAATAAATAATAAATATTTTTGGACATCTTTACACAAATTGACATAGTCCCACGGTAAGCTCAATTAAGGCTTGTGATGTGGGTACCAGGTGACGATATATATAATAGATAGATACATATAGATACTTAAATACATAGACAGCCATTACCAAGGAATAAATATTAATTGTGATAAATAAATACACAAATAATGCCCTCGCCGGGATTCAAACCCGGAACCTCCAGCTTCGTAGGCAGGGTCACTACCAACTAGGCTACGGAGGCTGAATTTCATAGAGTAGGGGTTAGAATATCGAATGCTCGTTTGGTCTGAATGCACCTGAAGTTTCATGTATACTCAAGCAAGGTTTGTTGGATGTTATTTAGACTTCAAAAAGAGCAGTAGATTTTCTATTCGACTGTTTGTTTCTTTTTTTATGTTTATTACCTCATAACTTGCGATTTGGTGAGCCAATTTTAATGATTCTTTTTTTTTTATTTGGAAGCTGATGCTTACCAATTGGCCCCATTTTTCAGATTTGGTCCAGTTCTGACAATGGCATCTATAAGAAAACTATATAAGTCATAACGAATTTTACGCCAACCGATTTCGATAGGTAAGTCTTTTTTAACCGATTTCAAACAAACCCAGATGGTCCCGTAGGCACCAAGTCGTTGTATGATCATGGAATCTTGGAAAAATCGGTTGAAGTGATCGGCTTTTTTTTTTAATTTTTAATTTCCTCTCTGACTCCGCCATTAGGTGTTGTATTTATCACGACAATGTATTTTTTTATCTATCACAGCATGCTTAGCCAAGTTGCCAATCGCTAGCGCTTCGTAGCGTATCGTAGTTTTCCCTCTCTGTCACTCTTTCATATTAGTGCGACAAAGACAGTTAGCTACGATTGACGATTAAGCGCTAGCGATTGGCAACTTGGCAAAGCACCCAGGTTATTTAATTTGTACTCTAGTTTTGCAGAATCGATAGAAGGCAAAATAAGCTCCGACATACTCTTATGAACAATTCATACAAGTTTAACCAAGTAGAAAACAGAATTGAACCCCACGTACTCGCCGCCATTCATTCACTCCGTATAATTCATTTTATTTATTTATTACTGTTATTAGTATTTATTTTTATTGGTTGCTAATAACCTAACGGTCCCAAAAGTGCAGGCGAAAAGATACCGACTTTTATTGCTTTCCGTTACTTATGACGTCGGGCAATAAAAATAACTGTAAAGGTTCGCAAAAGAGTTGCAAATATCACAAAAACAAAAGCTTAAGAACAATAGAATGGTTTGCAAACCCTTACGGTCCGGCATTACGTTGAAACCCGTTAGAGACCTTTCGGCAAGTTTTATTGCCTCAAATGAATCCCGGAATTTGTTAATCTTCAAAAGAAAGCTTTCGCCAATTAAAAAAGGGATAGATTGGCAATAGCGGCTGTTAGTTGACAAAATAAACTTAAAGAAAGAGTTGTTTATAAACAAATGACAAATGAACGGAAGCCGGCGGTGCGATAAAGCGTTTTGGGACAGCATTTTGAAGGAATAAAATTATAAATATTAACTGTCAGAACATATTTTTGCAAGTGTTGTTTTGCTTTCGGCACCATTTAGACAGAAACGCCGAAAATTGTAGAAGTCATAAATGGGTACAATAGTTATTTGTCCCTAGGACGAATGCGTCATGAATTTTTTTTGTTACCGTGACAGTTATTCATGAAATAAAACTATGGTCAAATTCGTTTACTAATATGAATTAACTACATCCCGACGTTTCGAACTTTCGAATTAATCCATGGACCATGAACGCTGTAAAGAGTTCGAAACGTCGGTATTAATAACACGTGATGTTATCCGTTTCCATACTTCTATTTCGTAATTAATATGTTATATTTTTATACATCATCAGCCTATCATAGTCCACTGCTGGATGTAGGCCTCTCCTATTAACTATACGTATGGACGCATTAGAAGGTAAATGCCCATAATCGCCACGCAGGGCAAGCGGATTGGCGATCGCAGTATGTGTCCACTATGATGACGCTGCTGCCCATCATCAATTTTTTATCAAATAATGGTCAGTGACACTTCAATCCCTTAGTCAACTCTTACGACACCCGCAGGAGATGGGGTGGTGACAAATATATTCTTACTGCCGTCACCACACGGCCTAACGCGGCCTATATATTTTTATGCAGGATAAATATTTTAATGCCTAGCAAAAAAGTTCCACATAAACAATTCGTTACACAAACAGTTGTAGCTCGTGTAGCACTAAATGTACCGACTTTATATCAATTACATTGCAGCGGAAAGGTTAAATAATTACCGGTTTCATTAAAAGGTGCTAAAACCCAGCAATGAAAGTACATACACGTAATGCTCCCGTCAGAAGCATTCACAACATGAAATATGGCGGCAACTTGTCACACCAAACGCGCTTTTCATGTAGCCTAATTAATTCCAATTTTAACGACGTATTTTCGTTGAATGATCATTATGATCGGTGTTTTGATGGTCGCCATCGAGAATCATCAGCCGCTAATTACAGAACGCACTAACTTTTATGATATCGAGTTTATTGCTAAGATCTTTTCGGTGTTTGTGTCCAACGGCATTGGGATAATGATTTAGAGTAGCTCGGACGCGTTCCCGCCTTTTACGGATTCTCATTTATTTCACTGTTTAGGAATTTAGACGAATTTCAAATGTATTTATTAAAGTAAAAAATCAAGTACGGGTTTAGGAGACACCCGAATATACCCATTAAAATTTGACCGGCTTCAAAATATTGTGATAGTTTTGAAGAGCTAACATATTAGAAAGTAGCTAAGTACTTACAAATATCCAATTACATATGACGTTTTATTTAGGAGCATAGGTATTCTTGTAGTTTAAGAACCTGCTTCACCATTCCCGGATAAAATGTATGTATCCAATAAATCTTAACTGTATTTTTCTTTTATATGCCTAAGGAAAAGGATAGTGATAACTTTATCTGACGGCTGTATTTATCCCGGGATTTTGAAACGGACCGTAAGGATAATAGTACATATAATACCACGTAAAATATATCTAAATAAACTAAGTGCACCCTAAACATGCGTTGGCCGTGTGGTGACGCCAGTAAGAATACATTTGTCACCACCCCAACTCGTCCTGCGGGTGTCGTAAAAGTCGACTAAGGGATTGAAGTGTCACTGACCAATCAACTGATAAAAGATTGATGATGGGCAGCAGCGTCATCATCATAGTGGACACATTACTGCGATCGTAATTTCGCTTGCCGAGCGTGGCGATTATGGGCATTTACCTCCTACCTAATGCGTCTATACGCATAGTTAATAAGAGAGGCCTACGTCCAGCAGTGGACTATCATAGGCTGATGATGATGATGAAACGCGCGAAAAAAGTAGTAAGAAATTCAGGAGTAATATACTAAAACGACGCTACCTACGAGTATATAGGACAAACATAGTTCAATTTATAAAGTAGTACAATAACAGTACTAAATTACATGGCTTATAGAACCTTTTCAATACCTACTGCATACAGTCGTTGTCTCCTGTCATATGAATAGGTACATGGTTTTATGCATGACAACGAAATTTACTAGTCCAAGGGCCCGTGACCTGACAAAGAGTTCCATCTCATGGCTTTTGTATTCCACTAATAATTGTAATAAACGCGTATACAGTGCATATGTCGTTACTACGTTATTCTTTTAAATGCCGACACGTCCGAGGTATTTGAGTGACGGGTAAATAATAGTAGACAAAGGATCGATCGCCGAATGCCCGCCGGCACCAACGAAGTTCCAGGTAGTTCAATATAAAGCGCAAGTCTCAAAACAATATGATTGAGAGGTTTCTGATTCGTTGTGATAAGATTAGCATATTTAGAAATATTGTCAGTTAATCATTAATATAAAATAATTAGAGCTATATTTTTAATGGCTGCAGTCGTAAGAAACGATTGCCCTCGCAATGCGCGGCCATTATTGTCTCTAAAAGTCGTTAATCGCGTCCGCAAAATAAGGTATTGGTAATATTTCCGAGTTCAAAACAAATGGTGTCCGGTACCCAGGTGTAGTGAAGAGGCCGTAGTGTTGCGGGGCACTGAAGGGGAGGGGAGAGGGGCAGACCACCGGAGCTGCGCTCGCGCCGACCCGCCTGCCGCATAATTATTGTGTACAAACTCACACACACACGTAACACGATAAAACATTAAATTAAATATTAACTGGCTTGTAAATTTCATGGGCATTGATTGAGTTTTTACGTAACTTTCGTTGTAACTTTATCCGGTAGCTACCTAAACTCAGCTCGCGACTTTTACGAGCTTCTTACGAGGGAACTATCACCACTATGATACGTGTAATAAAAATAGGTAACTGTACATTATCTATCAAATCTCCATACAGGCGACCTCTCGAACCTACCCACACATTGTCAAAAATCACCGACGGGGAAGCATTCGCATTCTTTGCATGTTTGCAGCACCGATCGAAAATGGCTTCTATATTTGTTCAGTGAAATGTCAAATTGTGTCGTGAGAACGTCTGCGAGCACGAGTGATGCGCGAAGCTTAGGGTTGCCAGGATCATAGATGTCTTAAAAAAATGAAATTAAGATGCATTCGGGTAATTTCGAAAGTCACATAAAAATTACCATTATTTCCATCACATCAAACTTGTCCTTGCGGAATTACCGGATCATTTCTGATTTATTAGAAATTACCCGACTGTAACTTACGGGATTATATTTTTACATTCCATAAACATTAAAATCTTTAAAGTCGGCACTTTTTCAGAGAAAACTATCACAAGTTATAAAAACTGGCCAAGTGCGAGTCGGACTCGCGCGCGAAGGGTTCCGTACCATTATCAATTCATTATTAAAAAAATGCAGTTAAATCAACCTACCTCAAAAACTAAGAGAGATAATTTAATCAAACCAAAAATCGTTGATAGAGTTTATTAATGTGCATAACATATTTTTTTTTTTAAATTTTATATCGCGTAGTTTAAAAAATAGAGGGGGGGGACACATGTTTCAGACTTTGAGAGCTGATATCTCGAAAACGATTTGCTTAAATTTAAATAAGATTTATAAACCTTCATATCATTTTCAAAGACCTTTCTATTAATACCCCACACGCTTATATACAACTAAAAAAAATTTTCTATCCCTCAGTTACATGTATGGAGGGCCCCCACGCCAATGATTTTTTTTACAATTTAGTATCATAATCCTGTAGCGGTTCATACAACACATATCCTTACCAAATTTCGTTACTGTAGCATTTATAGTTTCCGAGTAAATCAGCTGTGACAGACGGACAGACGGACAGACGGACATGACGAATCTATAAGGGTTCCGTTTTTGCCATTTTGGCTACGGAACCCTAATAAAAAGCATTTATATTATTGCATTTGTGAAACAAATTTTTATTATACTTTTCTCTCGTATTTCTGTCTCTACGCAGAATATATGTAATTCCACCAATGGTTTATATAACATGTGTTAGTTACAGGAATTAGTTACGTAACTTCAAAAAGTAAATATTAATATTATAACAAAAAGAAAGAAAGAAAGAGAATACATTTATTTAACGCCACAAATAATGCAGTAAATAAAACACACAAAAGGTAACAAAGTGTAAACGTTAAAAGGGATCCCCACTCAGTTGCCATTTTAATACAATTTTATTATTGGACATACTCAGCGTAGAATTATTTCCTTCTCTAATATCGAATCAAGTCACATCAATACAACTGGATGTGACTCAATATGCATTGTCCTTTTGAATACGATTTTTAGAGATCCAACATCAATTGTCTTCATCTTGTAATCGTTACAATATCGTTACTAATACAAAACTTTACCCATTAAAACCTATTCTGGTTTTGAACTGACTGCTTGATAATATGCGCTATAGGTCTGGCCTAGCCGTAAGTTTCGAGGATTTGTCTCTGTCACTCAAACGAAAGCGTCGTTAGGGTGACAGAGACAAAACCCCAAAATTTGCTGATTTCGAGGTTCTCGGCCCTTGTTTCTCCATTTACCGATACGACATGTAGTTAAGACGTCAAAGCTGATTCAGAAAAAATTGCGCAGGTACTTGTCTGCAATCTATATGCATGTTAACTACTTTGAAAATTACAAGGAACGCCACAATAAAACAAATACTCCAGCATACAATGTTGCAGTAAATATAACATGCCAAAAATCATCCACGCAGCAGTAACCCTACAGCATCGTGTCCGACCGGTCACGCGAGCTGTCGCTACACTTGTACTCTTGTGCCAGTACTTTGTTCCAAGCGCTCGCTGGGGAACAACTCGACCAATGCAGGCAGGTCTTCTCACAAGAAGCGTAAGGAAAATGTGCCAATGCTCTATGTTTTCCAACTCACTTGGGAACAACAGTCATTGTGCCAATATTTTGTCCTAAACTCGCTAGCTCATATAGCTCTTATAGCTGGGCCAATGCAGGTAAGTCTTCATCCAGCAACGTAAAGAATATGTGCCGGTGATCAGCGCGTTCCAAGCACTTACTTTGGAACCACCATTGTGATAATAATTTGTCCCAAACTCTCGGTCTTGAATAACTCGACCAATACAGGTGAGTCTTCTACCACCATCGTTAGAAAATGTGCTAACACTCTTTGCCTTCCAAGGACTCACTTCGGGACAACAGTCATTGTGCCAATATTTTGTCTTAAACGCTCGCTCTTAAACAACTCGACCAATGTTAGGCAGGCATTTCAGCATTTCCAGCATCGTAAGGAAAATGTGTCAATATTCTTGTGCATTCCAAACAACAACTGTCATTGTGCTAGTACTTTGTCCCGAACACTCACTCTTGAACAACTACACCAATGTTGGTAATAAGTCATCCTTTAACATCGTAAGAAAAATGTGCTAAGGTTTTGCCAAGAACTCATTCTAGACTAATGAAATATCATTGCAGTTGTTATCAAACTGCAATCAGAAAAAGATTGTAATGCATAGATTTCTAGACACGTAAAAATATACATATCTCAATCTCATTCTGATTGGGGTCCAGGGGAACCCGAGTATTGATAACATTACATTACCGACATTGTAGAAAAACTGACTTTTTGTGCAACAAAGAGGGCAATAAAAGTTCAAAGAGCGCCAAGAAACAAAAACCAAACATAGATTAGATAAGAAACTGATGTATTGAAACACCTGCTTGTTTCTAAAATCAAGCGCCGCGCCGGAACGGAACTTAATTCGTAAAAGGCCTTGTTGGTCGAATTTCAGTTTCACACACATCATCAGTCTATATCAATTCACTACTGAACAAAACACCACGCTGGGCAAGAGCGTTGGCGATCGCAGTATTGTCCACTATGATGACGCTGCTGCTCATCATCAACAAATCAATGGTTTGTGACACTTCAACCCCTTAGTCGACTCTCACAACGCCCGCGGTAAGAGTTGGAATTACGATATATTCAAATTCAAGCTATTTTATGAGACATAGATGACATAGTTATATTTTCTTCAGGGCTTCGTTTATTTTATCGTTGACCCTACACTCTGCAAGTTGTTGCAATAAACCCATCTCGGTAATGCAGCCAAGAATGCTCCTCCCGGCTCTGAGAACTATCTAATAGCCCCAAGGATTCGTGGACGACTAATTCATTTGTTTCCACTCTTTGTTCGGATATCAAGTGTATTTCTCAATTGTTTTTGACGTGTGTTTCACTTGCTTGGAGAAACAAAAGAAGATATGCCTGATTTTATTTTACATTCAGGGTTACAGAAATAGTTGTTATTACTTACCTATTAAATCCAAAGATATTAAAACTACCTACTCAATTGTATTCAAAAAATGTATAAATACACAACGTAAAAATAATCTCGGGTCATTTTCTGTACCCAAAAGTATTTTTTTTTTATTTCAAAGTTGAAGAGCTATCGCAAGGAACAACAGTATAGGGTTCTTCAAAAAAGGAGTAATACATAAGTTTTTGAAGGTTCTGCACACATAAATCCTCTGAAAAGTCAGGCGTCCATAGGCTACGATAACTGCTTACCACCAGACAGACCGTATGCTTGTTTATAACTAACAAAATAAATTGAGTAACATGAGCAAAGAACATACCAACCATCACTACCAATTTTACCTGTCATTTCTTATGAATATCCAACCTGCCTTTAAATTCCTTATTCTGTTTAAGCCCATCAAATATCGAAAGAAAGGGTAATGTTGGTTCAGTTAAAAAACTTCAAGCAACACGAACAAGAAACGGCAAATTGAAATTGACCATCATTCATCATGTTTGTTTTACTCGCAACTGCTTAAACTGCACGAACAAACCGTTTACCATCCCACGGCGGCCATAGCCCGCTCCATCGCTTCCATTAAAAAAATCCTAGAGCAGAAACATCGATGAAAGGTTAATAAACTTTAAGGAAATGATGATAGAGAACCGTCTCACATAACTCTCCCAAGATGAACGATAATCGATGATTCATAATTGAGACTTACGAGAGCTCGAAATCAATAGATAACCATGAAACATGATCTCATAATTACCTACTGGCGGCAAAACCAACAAAGCGGAGGAAGACAGTAATTCACTAAACCATCTGTGGGGACCTAACAGTGTAATAGCAACCCAGAGGTCAACCGCTCCACCGATATTTTATGACAAGAAAGGCTCGACCCGGAATGTCATTTATTAATGCGAGCGAAATTTTTTCACAACCATATTGTCACGTCACCCAAAATGAACATCTTTGATTGTTTTTGCTCGCGGCTTTTATGTTCAAAGGACGTCCAAATCGAACTCAAAGCTATCTTCCGAATGTGTCTCCAAACACATTAAGTAGATAATGCTGACAATTTACACATAAATTGGATGTCCTGAGACCACGAGGTTAGTACAAATGACTGCGTATCCTTATCAGGTAGCCGGTGAAATATTTTTATAGCTTTTAGTGGCTTCCGTGCCGGGCCCTCGGATCCAGTTACGTTTTCCTATTATAATGAGCCGACACCACATTACGACGACTCATATTTCAGTACGATACCTATCTCGCTTTATTACTTTTCGCGAAGACAATATCGCGGGGAGACAATTTTGTTGTTAAAATACCGACGGCAGTTTGTATAGAAGCGTCATCATTGTAGTCGATAAAAACAAATTTTAAGTTCTGTATTGAATTACACCATAAAAGCGTTTCATTTAAAGTTTACGTAACGGCGTCTTGTTTCAATAAAGTACGTAATTGCGTTCATATTTGTCTATAAAATAAATTTTGAGCGGCATTCCAAAGGCGCAATAAATCGAGGTTCATTACAAAAATCGCCGTAAAATATCTGAGCGATTCGACGTCGATGGGAGCGCTGGCTGTGTGTGTGTGGCACACCTCGCCGCCAACAGGTAGTGTTGTGTATAAACAAATAACAAAATCGACTTGTCTTACGGAGCGCGCCAAGGTCGGCGCGGGCGCAGCCGCCGGACAGGGCTGCCACAAAAAACCGGACGTCCAACGGAATAAAAAGGCGGCAGAATGAAGTCACGTAGGGCGAGGAATCCGCGGCCAATTTGACTGCGGCGATAACGAGCCACGCCGAGAAATTACGGCTGCAAAAATATGGATCAGATATTTAATTAGATACGTTGTCGGATACCTAATTTCCATAAATGATTTTTTCTGTAATTGGTTTTAAAAGAGTTATTTAACATTTGTGGCAGCCCTAATGCGCATCGGCTCGCCCTCTTTGCCCATGGACCACGCTTTTAAACTTTTTTTTTTCTTCAAAAGCCCTTATTTATTGTGATGGCTGAGTATTTGGGCGCACAGTTTGTATAAGCAATCAATTTTATTCATTTAGACGTAACGAGTTCTCTTGTACAAATAAATGAGAGAATATAAAATATTATAGTGGCCGGTAGAGACCCGAAAGATACTTGAGCATATCGTAAAGATTTTGAACTGCGACAGTAGATATTTGTGGAGTGTAAGTCGTAAGAACTAAAAAAACATGTAGGCACCGACATACACGTATACCCTGTATACCAATATACTTAAAAAGGTACCCGTGTCCTTTCAAAGAAAGTTGAATCTTAGAATCTGAATAGATAGCATAAATGCAAGAAAGCATGTGAAAATATGTATAAAGCCACAAAATAACTTATTCTTTTCCCGTCGTATCACGCCGACATTCCATCATAACCCTTTTCAAACCATAAAATCCATGAAACTTCGTGCACTTCCCAATAATTCCCCATGACTTTAATTCCTTCTACGCTTGATCGGAGTCGTGGAAAAGGTTTAGTCTGTGACAAATCGGTGCTGCAACACTTTTGGCTCCTACAGTGCAGTTGATTAATTTAATTAATGCTTCGATCATTGCTATTAAATAATATAATGCAATCATTCCCAGAACATAGCAGTAAACAGTAGAGACGCATTGGTTATGTTTTCTATAAAAGGAATCTAATACTACCTACCTATTTATTTAGCTGACTAGAGCCCCGGAAAAATGTGCATAAAGTCACATAGAATTCAATACATTGGATTTGCTATTCATTTGACTTGTGTAATTGGTGAATTAAAACAGATATATTCCACCAAGGGGTTAAAAGAATGCAAAAGTACGATAGATTAGTCCATTTTTTAAACATTACATGCATATTAAGAGTTAAGAAAGATATCTAAATATAATCTAAAAAGGGAAAATAATGTGTAAACTGAGTAACAGAACAGAACTATTGATTGACAAAATACACACATTTCACATTTGTTTTCATACCTTTAACCTTAGAGATTCAAGTAAATTGAAGAAGAAGGGTTTTTCTTCGAATGTAATCAGTAGTTAGTTTATTTGATTCGAAACTTTGTTGTACCTACTTTTTACAGTAATTGAATGTTCAGAAGTTATAACATTCGACTAGTAAACAATCTTACTTAGTAGATACGTAAGTTGAACTCAGCAAAAAGATCTCTTGATATTATGGTAATGCGCGACTAAAGTAGAAATTATTATGCATGACGAAAAGTAGGCAGAAATAACGTTCTTTAATGGACTTTCTCTTGGAAACGAAGCCATGATGTTGACTTTAAAAATAGAAATATACTATTACTTTAATTTGAGAAATTTGAAGTAGTATATTCTACATATAATTACACTTATATGGATTCGGAAAATGTTTTCTTGTGTTGTTTTTAGTGTGAAGTGTAGCTACGGCGCAAACGTATACTATTATTATGCCAGAATTTTTTTTCCCTATTTTTTTTGGAAGTTTTAATAAGCTATGTCACCCCCGTAATGCAAGCATCACAAATCATACATAATGGACTATCTATACATTAACGATTGCTAGTGCAGTCATTCAAGCATTATTGCTCCGAATTTTTTTACTGTGAACCGAATTGCATACAATTTTGGAATTATGTTCATCTTATCCTTAACTTCAAAAGTGAAAATGATTTGAACTCCGCAACCACCCTGGGGGTGGTTGCCACCCCTTCTCGGGGATGAATTTCTTTTTTTGCTAAATAAGCTCGAATATCGATAGAAGGCCTAATTTTAAGCAAAAAATCATCCATAAAGTTTTTCAAAAAATCCAATAGTTTTCAAGTTATTGGCAATTGAAAATTCGCAATTTTTCCACGTTTTTCATCGGTTTTTTGCAAATATCTTCAAAAATATACGTTGTATCGAAATTTTTTCAGAAACATAATTGTAGCAGGTGAAACAATGAGCAATTTGGTTTCTTATAAACTATTCTAAGTGCAATATTAAGCTAGATATTAAAGATCAAAACCGTTTTTTATTTTGTCTGAAATTTAATCGATGTGGTCAATGCCATCTGGCGGCGAGCAGATGCATTTTATGCATTCTAATACAAAAGGGTTTTATAGTGCTTGAAATAAGCTTTAAAATGAGTACTATTAACAGCCTTTTGCACGTAAAATAAGTGAGCTGTATTGCAAATAAGGGGAGCATCTAATGTTTTTTCTTTTAAATGAATGGGTTTCATAAGTGCCATTTCCACCAAAATTAAAATTAATCGTATTCCGCCTAGAATTAACTTAACTATGAAGAGCTTGATAGATAGTATCAGTTTGGCTGCTTCAGAACACACAGTTTTCAAAAAAGTCACGATTCAAAAAAATAACTAAATTTAAAATTTTTAAACATCCCACTTTCTTTTCATAATATCTCAAAAATGACGACAGATACGCATAAAAGTGTATGGAATAAAAATTTACGTATTTTTCTGACAAACAATTTATTGTTTTTGTTTTTTCTGTCAAACATAAATTGATGGAGTTGTGATTGTTTAAAGAGCGCGTGGCAGCGCAATCACAGCCTCTCTTAAGCCCTTTAACCCTTCACCGTTTTCGAAAACGGTTTTTTACTATATATTGCAATGAAGGATGTTGTAGCTCTCTTAATTACCTTTACAATGGTTTTTAACCAACTTCAAAAAAGGAGGAGGTTTACAATTCCACGAAATCTTTTGTTTTTTTTTTATGTATGTTCCCCGATTACTCTAAGACGCGTGGACCGATTTAGAAAAACTTTTTCTGTTTAAAAGGGTATATACCTTGTAGTTGGTCCCATTGTCATCGGGTCCAGATCTGATGATGAGATCCTGAAGAAATCGAGGGAACTCTTCAAATGTTGTAGGCACACATGACATTTTTCATTTATTTTCGAAGACTAATCAAGTATTTACGTCTAGTCATGAACGTCTTAAGTTGGTGATCTGATGATGGAAGGTACAACTCCTTAGCGATTAGGTGTTGGGGGATAATTCTTTAAATATAACATTTTTCGTGTATTTTGAAGCTATTTGTGTATTTGCCTTTGGTCATCGTTTCATGTTGGTGAGCTGATGATGAAAGGCTCAACTCCTTAGCGATTAGGAGTTGGGAGGTATGTCTTTAAATTTAACATGTTTTATGTATTTTGGAAGCTAGTCGAGTATTTGCCTTTAGGTGGTCATAGTGTCGTGTTGGTGAGCTGATGATGGAAGGTATCTCTAACTCCTTAATGATTAGGAGTTGGAGGATAATTCTTTGAATTAACAAATTTCATACATTTTCGAGATCTATTCAAGTTTTTGCGCGTAGTAGTTATCGTTTCATGTTAGTTAGCTGATGAAGGAAGGAACAACTCCTTAACGACTAAGAGTTGGGGGATGATTCTTTTTGAAGGTATTCGAGTATTTGCGTTTACGTGGTCATAATCTCATGTTGGTGAGCAATGATGGAAGATTGACATTCCTTAACGTGTAGGGGTTGGGGTATTATTCTTGGGGTATAAGAGTGTGGAATAATATTTAAATCCTTTTCATTTTATCAAAAAAAAATTCACATTTTTTGTCAAGGGTTAGTTTTCAAGGGTTAAAAGGGGGTTAACAATGTGATAATTATTATAGAGAATATAAAATATTATTTTCTCTATACTTAAATCTTTTTATGTCATAGGTACCAAAGTATTTTTGTGATTTTTTCAATTTAGGGGTTGTTTGCAAGGATTGTAAGATTTTCAAGGGATTAAAAATGATTTTAATATGAGGTAATTATGTTAGAAATTACTTTACGATTTCACCACTTACTATTAGACATGTTTTCTAGCGATAAAATGGCTTAATGTAATTTCTTCTATTAAGGGGTTGTTTACACCCCTTAAAAATAATAGACGGAGTTCAGATCATTTTCACTTTTGAAGTTAAGGGTAAGATGAGCCTAATTCCAAAATTTCATGCAAATCGGTTCACAGTAAAAAAAATCGGAGGTAATACCGTATTTTTCGCTTCAATGACTGCACTATGCGTAAAGATAAATATTTATGCCTGAATTTATACAAATTAATTTTTGACATATTTTCTAAATGTATCGTTTGTCTGTAACTTTAACACCTAAATACACATAGAATCCGATATTTACCAAACTTTGATGTAACATTTCAGGAAGTATTCCCAACAGCTAACAGGTGACAAGCATATTGTGTTACACAAACAACACGTTACTAAAAGTGTCTAGTCACTGAAGTCTCTTCCAAGAATAAACTCACTGCCTTATAGACACATAATACCTACACGTCATTCCTAGAAGTTCAATGCATATTATATATGACATACATAATATATAATATGAAGGTAATTAATAACACTCGATGAAATAATACGGGTCGGGTAACTCGGGTATAATTTTTCATAGAACATACTGTAGGGACAGTTTCAAATATATTTTTAAAATATTTACAGAATAAATAGAATCCCTTTTTATGTGAAATTGTATTTGAAATTTTATCATAAAACTCAAATAATATTTTACTTTATCGTCAGATAACTCCGTGGATAAAAAATAGCAAGTCATGATTAAAACGCCCCTTTTCCATACATTTTTACTAGTTTTTGTTTTTTGTACACACTTTAAAATTGTACGACCATTTAATTTAATATATGAATCTAACGACAATTTTTATACAATACCTAATACATATAGATCACATATACATTACCTTCATAAATATTCGAGAATGTCTAATGAAACGGACGTTTAGTTAGACGAACTAAAGTCACCGACATAGCCCTCCGGATTAGCAAGCTGAACTGGCATGGGCCGGCCACATAGCACGCAAAGCAGATTGCCGATGGAGTCGAAAAGTTCTCGAGTGTACATAGACTACGGTTCGGTAAACGCAGCGTAAGACGTCCAGGACGATGGACATACCTTATGAAGATCGCCGGGAGACGCTGGATGCACGATGCTACCACCGATTGCGGCGACATATGGAGTCCCAAAGGGGAGGCCTATGTTCAGCAGTGGACGTCTCAACTTATGGCTGAAATGATGATGATCAACAGAACAAGTTTTGAATAGGCCATCATCATATTATTTACATAAATCTGAGAAAATCATCTTTACCTCCAAATGCGTCTATACGCATAGTTAATATAATAGGAGAAGCCTACGGCCAGCAGTAGACTAATTTACCTAGGGAATGACAGAAAATAGTATTACCCGAATTGCCAACTATTTTGCCTCATCATAAAATATGATTTATGTTCAATGTCGTAGCTTGTTATATGCATGACGCACCATACAATGATGGTATATTATTTAATATTTGTCAAATCTAAATCTCCGCGGAAATGGCCCTAGGCTATAATTTGTCGGGTCGCTCAGCACGTTCCCAAATAATGACGTTTGAACAGAAAAAACTGGTCAGAAGCCATCAGTAGCCATATTACATCTAAAAAAACATGTTAATATGACCATGTCACGCAACTCAAAGCCAGTTGACTTAGCATATGATTGGTGCGACATACCACCGCGAGATAGACTTCCCGTCTTTTATTACAAAATATACTTATTAATATGATATTGTCGCACCAATTATGAGCTAAGCCTACATGGTCTGGCCACGTCATTGGTCTAATGCCCCGGCCACGACATTGGTCTAAAGCGGCCAGCGGCGAGCGAATCCATGAGTTACAATCCGATATGGATACGAGAGGGAGCACCATACGTTTTCCGCTAAGCCGGTCGCCTTAGACCGATGTCGTGGCCGCGGCGTAAGGCGACCAGCGGCGAGCGAATCCATAAGTTGGAACGAGATGCTGATATCGGAACTCCCTCTCGCACGTTAATGGGTCACATACAAACATGGACTACGCGCATGATGTGTTTAACACCTTCACGGACACTACTCCAGACACAATAGAAAGAACAATGGAATCACGTCTATAGGCGTTGAGTGTCCGGGAAGGTGTTAAGTAGCATAATTTTGCATAAAACCAGCGCGACTTGGTGATTGTAACCATGGCAATAACAGACAGAAAAAAGTTGATTTACTCAGATATGAGTTTTTGTCACAGCACGTTTTCAATTTATTGTTTTCCTTTAAATAATTTTGCTTAAACTGAACGTGCAGATAAGAATTATATTAGTATGGCATCTAATACGTGCTAATACGTAGAATTCGGCTAGCGCTATCCCGCAGAACTAAAACTATGCTACCTATCTTATCTTTTCCCGGAATTTAAACTCTACACGAAATTTCTTGAATATGGATTCAGTAACGTAGTTTCGCATATAATTAAGACTATCGGAGCAGCGATGTACGTACGAACATTTGTTATTGTTGATATGGCAGTTATGTCATCTGCTTTTGAAATTAGCTGTCAACGAGTCTTTAACTCGCGTATGTTGCTCTATATTGCGCGACGAATTATTTTGTATGGAAAATTTTGTTGCTCCAATTTTATGTAAAAGTTATTTGAATGTACCCGTTAAGAGCTTCGCCCGTATTAGACTTACACCCTGTATAAGTGTACATCATTCATACATTCATGAATCTATTATGTTTTTAGAGTTATGACTAATGTGAGACTCAAACACAGTTAAATATTTAGCGAAACGGGTTAAGTAAATCTACAATTTCTCGACATGTTTCGGTTCATTTAGAGGATCCTCGACAAGGAGTACCAAAGCCCAACGTATACTGCGGGCTTGCGCTCTGCTAGAGTGGTTGCTGGCGCTAGCAGGGGCGGTGAAGGCAGAGAACTATCCTCATTGTCACTTTTGTGAAAAAACTTCGATCACTATCAATGATCTCATCAGTTAAAGTTACGTAGGGGCTCACGTTTCGCTAAATATTTAACCTATGATGATTCGTCAGTCTATCCCAGTCCACTATTGGACGTAAGCTGAATTAACTACGTGTATGCATTACGCATTAGGAGGTAAATACCCATAATCGCCACGCAGGCAAGCGGATTGGCAATCGCAGTAATATGTCCATTGTCCACAATGATGACGCTGCCCACCATCAATTTTCTATAAACGAATGATCAGTGACACTTCAATCTTTAGTCGACTCTTACGACACCCATGAGAAGTGTTGAGGTTGGGACAAATGTATTCTTACTGCTGCTGTTACCACGCGGTATGATAATGATGAAAGAAAGAAAGTAAAAGATCCTGATTTCAATGGCAATTCCTACTTATACAGGATAATATTTTTTCATCGTTCAAATTTTAGATGGTTAATTCTGAGGTCATACTGATGAACTTTGACTATGAGACAGAGATCCGATTCGAGAAAATCGAATGTCCATATATTTCCATCTTCTAATATCTTAGGGTTTGCGGCCCTACCGCGAAAAACAAAATTCGCAAATTTCGAGGATTTGTCTCTCTTACTCCAATGACGCTTTTCGTTTGAGTGACAGAGAAAAATCCTCGAAATTTGCGAATTTCGATTTTCGCGGTAGTAGGCTTGTATGGAGCATCAGTTTTTTTTTCTCGAATCGGATGTCAGTCCTATAGTTAAAGTTCATCAATACGAGTATGACCTCATAATTAACCCCCTAAAGTTTAACCGGTGAAAAAAACATCTGTAAGTAGGAATTTCTATTGAGATTTTGGCCAAAAAATCTAAAATCAAAAGTCAAAATATTCTTTATTAAATTAGGTCCAGCAACGAGCGCTATTGAATCGTTAAACTAAATAGCTAATGAGAGAAAAAAAAGCTACTTCCGGTTCTAACCCTACACCACTGCCTGAGAAGAATCCGGCAAGAGATTTTTTTTTCAATTGGCCGTTTAAATAACTTAAACGGCCAACTTAAAAGCCCTCAACAGTATTTACCTTTAATTCAAAAAACTGTACAAAACTCTAAAGCTTTCTTAAGTATGAGCGCTTATAAAAAGCAAGATGGCTGAACCTGCTTTTGAGTGATAAGCCGGCACTCTAACCTATCCGCTCTAAGACGGCGAACGATATCGTATAACACTCCCAAATAGGAAACCTAATCACCCTCAGTCACCATGTGTTACTTGGCGCAAAAACCGTTCCAACACATTCCTACACGCTCTATCATAAGTCGTAGACAAACATTACAAATAGGACTTTGAGCATTTCTCAAAATGTTTGTGCATTTGGAATACGTCAATATGGATAAAAAGGGCATTTCTCAGAGCGTAAACAGACATCTCATTCATCTGGTTCCGTTTTTTTGGAAGTGGCTGCATCTTACTACCATTTTCGGTCGTCAGATACAGCACCCGTTTCTCTATAAGACAACCAAAACCAACCTCAAATCATTCAGCCACTTCCAAAAAATCCTGACCAGACGAATGAGATGTCCGTTTACGCTCTGAGAAATGCCCAAAATTGGTAGGCTGGTAAAGTCAACGATGTTGAACAAGATACACCACATTTCCAGAAATGTCCCAAAATGTTTGTACGAAACGTTCTTGTTAGGTACCAAAATTGTATAGGAATCTGTTTGCTTAGCACATGATCGGTATGTCAATATGCCGCCGCGAGATACATTTTCTATCTTTTACTGACTATATGAATAAAAGACGGATGGATAGTCTATCTCGCGGCGACATTATTGTCGTACTAATCCTGTGCTAAGCCTACTAGTGTTAAAAAAAAGTCCATACAAACTTCCTGGGACATTTTGGGAAATCTGGTGGATCTTGCTCAGCATCATTGGCTCTACTAGCCTACCAATTTTTATCGATATCGTTGACGTGATCCAAATAAACAAACTGTTTGAGAATTGCACTTTTACGTGTTTCCTAACAATTATAAAAAAACCTGACGTCTTTGGAGTGACCAATGTGAAAAGAACAACACAAAATTAATGATTCTCCAGACCACTAGCACAAGGAGTTGGACGTTATAATTATTTAATACGTGTTCAAATGTGGCTGGCGGGATACCCCTAATTGCGATTGTGGAGCACCTATACAGTCGATCTATCACATTGTTCAAGAGTGCCCAAAAAGGAGATACAGTGGAGACCCTCTGGACCTATTAACGTTAAGTGAAAACGCAGCCCGATGGGTGGAGAACTTAGATATTAATTTGTAATTCTTTAATAGCGACCAAGTTATGTAATGCCATACGAATAAAAAAAAAATACGTGATTAAGTACCGTGTCGTTAAAATAATATACAATAATCATGAAAATTTCTAACCACCATTATATTTGGCTACAAAAATAGCACAGATAAAAAACTGTAACTTTAAATAGGTATCCAGGTCGGCCTAGATTCCTTAGAGTCCTTTTCTGCAACAAACGAAAGACTTTTTTTCTGTTTTGTTCATGTTTACATTATTGAAATTAACAAATCAATATTTGATCGAAACATTTTAGTCACTATGTTATGCTTTTTCTTGTTTCAATTTACGGTCCTAGGATTTAGTCCAAAATCTTTATTACTTTTGACTGACCACTACAATTTTTCTTATTTAGTTTGACAGGTTTGTCACTACCATCCTCGAAAGGTAAGGGTTTCCAGGAAGTCAACATTTTGATATTTATTTGTGAAGTAGCTCCTACGTTGAGCTTTCTGTTCATATGTATATAAAAATATACAGAATTAAGTTTACGTAACGTAAACTTTGGCCGTGTGGTGACGGCAGTAAGAATACATTTGTCACCACCCTAACTCCTCCTGCGGGTGTCGTAAAAGTCGACTAAGGGATTGAAGTGTCACTGATATATTTTTTTTATTGAGTGATAATGATAGGCAGCAGCGTTATCATAGTGGACACACAACTACGATCGTCAACCCGCTTGACCAGCTTGGCGAGTATGGGCATTTTCTCCTATTGCGTCCATACGGATAGACAGTGGGAGAGGCCTTTGTCCAGCAATGGACTGCAGACGCATTAGGAGGCAAATGCCCATAATCGCCACGCTGGGCAAGCGGATTGGCGATCGCAGTACGAGCCCCGATGCATATGTTCTCGTCCAGTTAGACAGTTTTTCGAGATTATCCCGTTCATCCGAGGGAAAAGGTTTAGAGACAAAACCTTCACTATTCAATAGTAGTACTAAAGTAGTTTCTTTGAGTATAAAATATTTGGACTTAATAAATCAGAATAAAAAAAAAACTATTTTACGAGAGGTATTTTTGAAATTTTTTCCACAATTTTTAATTTTGTAAATAATCACTGAATGTAAAGAACGCCATTAATATTAAAGACGACATGGTACACCTGATGCACTGCGAATTTTGCGTCAAGCTTATAAGCGCGGAATTACGCTGGTGAACGAAAATATAATTTAGACACTGGTTTGTTAAAATTGATTTATTAAACAACAAAAGCGTACTTCAGATTGTTGTGTCTCTTCAAATGTAGTACATTAACCATGACTAACGTTCATACAATTTATCATTAGCATAATGTGATCATTTTTAAAATATTCAAAAATTTGTAAAAATTGTTTCGAACTAGACGAACTCCACTGCATCGGGGCTCGTAATGTGGCCACTAAGATGACGCTGCTGCCCATCATCAGCTGATACTGCGATCGCCAATCCGCTTGCCCAGCGTGGCGATTATGGGCATTTGCCTCCTAATGCGTCTGCGTCTATACGCATAGTTAATAGGAGAGGCTTACGTCCGGCAGTGGACTATCATAGGCTGATGATGATGAACGTAAACTTTCTCTACGTGGCTATGTCAACTAACAAATCTAAATGAGAAATACCTAACCACTCGACCTTAGCTAGTCAAAACCTAAGATTTCTAGTTTCAAAGTTTAACCACAACAGATATATAAATCTTATAAGCCACAATGGGCAAAAACTACGTCAATTACTGCGTCCCGATATCGCTGACTCAATCGCCAGGACATGGTACGGCTTATGACTACACAATTACAATCCATTATATTCCTGAGACCTTTTACGGGACGACTAACCAGCTAACTTGGTGCGCTCCGCTGGAATCTACTCTAGATTTCTGTGGTATTTCTTTAAATTGAAAATTCTGTTTTTACCGAGGTCCAAAAAGGAGGAGGTACTCAATTCGACTGGTTTTTTTTGTATGTGCGTAACACGATATTTCCGAGAATCGGAGAGAGTTTTTTTTATTAAATCCACGTTGGGAATCAAGTGTTTTTTTATCTATATTTTCAAAACTACAATTTATGTACGTAGATATCGTACTAATCTACTTCACCTAACCTATATCTAAAATTGGCCCTTGTGGCATTGTACCGAAGATGCTGGCGGCATTTCCTCGCTGCATCGCAATACTGATGCGTTGTGCGAGGAAGTCACCAGTTTATATCCGTTTATTGTGTGAAAAAAAATAATGTTTGGCTATATTTACTACGTTATACTTTCATGAGTATCACTCATATTTTAACAACAAACTGTTTTCTTTTCATTTCCATTTCATTTCATGGTCACGTGACTTATGGTCAGAGATCGGATTTTTGTGCGACATCTCATACTAAATGTCATCAAAATGTCGTAAGTCACTATCATCATCATCATCATCATCATCATATCAGCCGAAATACGTCCACTGCTGAACATAGGCCTCCCCCAAAGATTGCCACTAAGAATGTCGCAAATCCATCCGATCTCTCATTATGGTACACGATCGCAGAATGGCATCTAGTGTAGACCTACAGTTCAATAATTGTCACGTAATAGAGATGTGTTAATATTGTAGAAAAGGAATCGCTAATCCATACGGACGGTCAGTTCTATAAAACAACGATTTTGATCTTTATGTCTCGAACATACGTTCTGCAATGTATACATATTATTGAGCGTGACTGTTCTCCAGGAAACAGGCGTCATTATAACTAAGTTTGTAAACATACATGCATACCTGAATAACCAGATTCCAATGTAACACAGGCGATTAGCTCCGCAATCGCCAATATATGGCAATCAAGTCTCAGTTTTTGCCTGGCGAAATAACAAGTAGCCTAGGCAATCTAGGCATGTCACTCAGAGCCATAAATTAGCAATAAAAACGTTACCCTACCTTCTGTGGATGGCTGGAAAAAAACACTAATCAGTGTAGTTACTAAATTGGGAGAAAGGATTTGAATTATGTGGGCTTTACCTAAAAGCTCAGGCATTGAGGTCATGAAATGTGTGTTTTTGTTTCAATAATAATGTAGGAGTGATATAGGTAATGATAGGTACTGAAAATCTTAAAATAAATCAAGTTTATAAAAATTAGGAGTCACGAATATTCGCAAATTTAATAATTATTTATTTATTATACAAGGATGCAAAGTTGTATTTTACCCGCAAGTATGAAATTGAAACACGAGCAAGAGAAAGGATTCTATACTTGACCACGAGCTACAAGCGAGTGATTCTAAATTAAAATCCTGAGCGTAACGAGTGTTTTGACATACTAGAAGTAAAATACTTTTTCCGTGCGTAACACAAAATGTTTCTCTTCGCTATAGTGAGGAAATGCAAAATAGGTAATTATTTAACTTGATAAACTTATTTAACTATAGAACATTATAATCATTCACTAAAGCAAATGTTCAGCAACATGTGAAGTGTGTGTGTGTAAAGTGGCAGCGTGCGGGAAGCTACGACACATATTTTCGTCCAATATTCCGCAGTGTTTGAAGACGAAAGTCTTTAATCAGTGTGTGTTGCCAGTGATGACATACGGTACTGAAACGTGGCCGCTTACAATGGGCCTCATAAGAAGGCTCAAAGTCACCCAAAGGGTAATGGAAAGGGCTATGCTAGGAGTCTCTCTGCGTGATCGGATTAAAAATGAGACCATCCGCAGCAGAACCAAAGTAACCGAAATAGCTCTCCGAATCGCTAAACTGAAGTGGCAGTGGGCGGGGCACATTGCGCGTAGAACCGATGGCCGTTGGGGCGGGAAGGTTCTTGAGTGGCGGCCACGTACCGGAAGGCGTAGCGTGGGTAGGCCCCCCACAAGGTGGACTGATGACCTGGTGAAGGTCGCAGGAGTCCGCTGGATGCGGGTGGCGCAGGACATTGTGGCAATCTTTGATGGAGGCCTATGTTCAGCAGTGGACGTCTTTCGGCTGATATGATGATGCATGAAAGCAAATGTTACCTTATAGAGGACGATAACCTAGTGAAGGTCGCAGGAGTCCACTGGATGCGGGTGGCGCAGGACCGGTCATTGTGGCAATTTGTGAAGGAGGCCTATGTTCAGCAGTGGACGTCTTTCGGCTGATATAGGTGTCCCTAAAAGTGAAAATGCCCTAATAGGAGAGGCAAGACGAGTCCAGCGACGTCTAGTTACGACCAACGAGAGAGGCTTAAGTCCAAAGAGGCTGATGTTTTGTTATGAAGTTGTGATGTAATTATTTGATATTTCATTTATTATGGTTAATAATTAACTTATTGTGAAAACTTAAATCAAATTATTTATTAACTAAATATTTTGATTTGTTTTTATTTTTTCTCCAGTAGTCACACTACTTATTATTATATAAATTAGAAATACTGGATGTCATATACCGAAGAAAAAACGACCAAGATCACCTACGTCCATGGGGAAAGACCAAGTGGCCGATCGGTGCAGGCATCAGCCGCGGAAGCTGAGCACGTGGGTCCCCACCTCGGACGTTAGTGATCTTGGTCGTTTTATCTTCGGTATATGACATCCAATATTCATAATCCTATAATGAAATTTATAGCCAGATTTCAGCAGGAGCGTAACGGAGCACACCAGCAGATAACACAGCAATGCGTCGGCTGACTTCTGCAACAGAGGGTCGGTGTCGTTACAGGCCGGGGCATTATGTCGCGCCGCCAGTATTGTTTGTCACTCACGCACTACACCGACAAATGGCCACGGCCTGGAATAAACACACCACGCCATGAGAACAAAATTAAATGTGATAAAAACTGGCAAAGAGCATGTCGGGCCACGGGTCTAACGGCTGGGTCGATTATGTTTAAGATTAATTTAAAGTGATCTATTTACAAGCCTAAGATTCATAATTGAACATAGTTTTGCAGAAAGACATCAACTTAAATATTTTGTCAATGTGACTTAAGCTTTAATATTTTGAGTCAGGTCGTTTTTAAAATATTAAACATAGATATGCATCTATGTTTAATTTTTTTCAATAGGAATCACGGAGAACACACTGTAAATTTTCAGTAAAAAAATCCCCATTTTACGTGTAGGGGAAATATCCGGAAATAAATGTTTTATTCTACCACTTTGTCGGCGTGACTAATATGCCAAATTGCAAAGTCGATACTGAGCTATGCTCTGAAAAAGACAGACCGACATGGCGTAACCATAAGTGTTCTTAGTTTATTACGGAACCCTAAAATGGCGCGCTTTCCAACCCGAACGGCAGCCGTCATGAATCAAAATGACCCCCATGCATGACAAATCAAGTGTCAATAAAATTTCTCACTAAATACCATATCGGTGTTAAACCCGAATTCGTAACAATAGTATATGCAAAAGTGAGTGTAAAACGAATCAAGTTCGCTGTGAAATTGGACCGAGAATGTAAAAGTGTATCAAATGGCAAACAACGCATCACTATAAATATACTTTTTCGAGGCCGCACGCTCTGTTTGGTTATAGCGTCATAAGTAATATTTTTACTGAACAAATATTCTGTTAGAACGCTTAAGGATGATAAAAATATCAACGTGCCAGATGCGACGAAAATGTGCGATGCGTTTTACGGTAATTAGTCACAATCTTATGCCTTTGAAGTCTGTCGATTAGGGCGGCCGTGGCCATTAAGTTATCAGTACAGCCAGTCGTCATGCTCGTTTAAATGTGGAACTGTTGATAACATTCTAAATAGCCCTGACCAATTGTTATGCAATAAAGTGCGGCGTTTTGCAGCCTAAAAGGCAAGCCGAGTGCGTACAGAATTGCGTCCAATTCCCCCTCACACAATTGCTGGATTAGAGCTGAATTTATACGTCTGGCTTTTTCAAATTAGACGGTAATTCCTGGGCTTAATTCTGTCTGAGGACAGTTCTATTTGTCGCCTAAACTAGCCCTATTACCAACAATTGGTCCTAAGCCGTAAAAGGCTGCATTCGACCACGCGCACCGACTTTTAATTACTGCTTTACAACTACTTACTTAATGAAGCCAGTGTAGCCAATTCTGCAGTGGATTAAAAAACGTGTCTACTCGAATTAAGAGGATGATAACCTCTATCTGAACTGTGTAATTATTGGAGATAACGTTCTCTAAGACTAATGTCTAAGTTTGCATTATTATTGTGCTGTTTATAATGGACCTTATCTCAATGAAGAGACAGTTTCTTGTCTGTTGGAGGAATGCGGTTGGAGCCAAGTCCGTCAAGTTTTCGCTCAGCCCGGCGTCTCCGCTCGCTATCGGTCTATAATTAAGAAATAAGTTAAGATAGGGTTTTTTAGCCGAGTTTTTTATTAGGCATCGTGCGAGGCCGCGCAATTAACTTGCCTCGTAAATTGAATGTTTGCTTTGTAGTGATTAGTGATCAAGTCTTTTTTGTGAGGTACTTGGAGTGAAGCTTATTTGCCGTTGGAAAAGAGCGTGGTTCAGTAAATAATAATTACTATCAAGCTGTACGGGTTCCGGTGGAACGGTTACGAAGTATTTTTGTTGATTGGCGCTAAATTAAGTACTTGGGAACTAGTAAGAGGTTACTTGTATATACTAACGTTTACCCAAACTTTAGAGTGCTTTATTTGTAAAGTATGAATATAACATAACATACTCTTAAACAATGTGTTACCATCATCCAGGCTTTTACTGAAACTGCGCAATGAAATAGGCATGATGACTGACAAGTCAAATCAGCATCTTTTTTCGAACTGTCAAAACGATCACCACTATGGAATTTTATATGAAATACTCAAAAGTGACGTCACTTTAAGTACTGCCAAATGACCTACTCTTTTAAGTTCTTTTCTGCTCCCATACTTTTCTTAAATAGAAGTTCTGTACAAAAAATACTGCAATCTACATCTTAGTAATAATTTCTTCGTGTATTATGTCGTGCATAATATTAAATAATTTATTTTAACTACAATCATCATGCCTATTCTGTGTTTCAGCTAAATCATGAGTACAATTTGATTAAGAACCCAAATTGAAATTGAATGTTCTGAGAAAAGCTGAGCTAGAAAAAAGGAAAGTAGGTGCTTCTAAATGAATCGTTAACTATTTCTTGACAATGACAAGTCACAGCCACTTGCGGCATTTGACAACTAAGGAATACACGCGTTACATTGGCGTGTATAAGGAAATAAATATAATTTTACAGTTAAATTAAATTTGTTTTAAGTGTTAATACTTGAAAACGATTGCTATTAATGCATATTATTACGCATTTTTACATATGAAGGGTCCACGAAAAAAAAAACATTTCCAAAGTCTTAAAAAAATCTGAGCAAATGCACACCTTATTCTGTTAAAAGTAAGGTGGTTTTTCCTTCTGTAATTTGAATTGACTAGACATGTTCTTTCAGTGGACCCTCCATATGGTATGGTAACATACTGTATAAGTAGCGTATCAATATGTTTTGCCAGTACACTAAAGGTATGATTTATTTATAATTCCGTACCCTGTCGTAGGTACAAAAGGTAATACAAGATACTGGCGGCTTTCACATTGAAACTGTCACCATCAGATGGTAAGTACGTAATGGTACATAAATCAGTCTCCTAGACGGTCTGTATGCCTATTGTAACGAATATAATTGTAAATAATAATTATAATCGAGGCTCTACAAAGACGAATCCAAGTTTTCTCATCTCGCTTCTATACAAGGTGCTTGTAAAGGAGACCGCATAATTTCTTCAGTGTAGATATTTAAACTACAAACTTTTCTATGTAGGATGGCATTTTACCTAGTCTTAGAGTAGCTATTAATTTATTTTATATTAGCAGTTTATTAATATAAGTAAGATTTTTTTATTATATATGTATAAATAAACCATAATGGGACGTAAACTAAATATTCTAATTGATAGTAGATATTAAAAAGAGAAAAGTGACTTAGCAAAATATGCCTTACGAGAAAAAAGTAAAGATTAATTTTAAATTACATATATTATGTTAAATGCAACTGACCTCACCCTGTGGCGTACATTGGGAGAGGTCTATGTCCAGCAGTGGACTGAGATATGCTGATGATCATGCTATGTATTTTTGAATTTCTTCTAAAGTCAATTTTTTTCCCCTATATTGGCCTGATTAATACGTGGTCAAAATTCTGCAGATTCCTCGCAAGCACCCTGTATTTACTATCGCCATAAAGTATAAACGCTTGAATCTTCCCATTTTACACTGAGCTATAACTTCACGAAGTTCATATATCACAAACGGCTAATAGTAAAAGTCGGAAGAGCCGCCGAACACAATAATCCCTGGCTCGGTCTATTTGTTTAAGGTTAGCGTACAGTTATCCACTAAGAATCGGTTCGCTTCATGCTCACAAACCGAAATCTGTAGCAAACCTTTCCAAATCTAAACCATGTTTGACGTATGCACTCCCAACAGAAGTTCAACGTCGTGCCTACATTTTGTCAAAATTTGCCAAATCAAATTGGAAATTTGTCTAATTGATATAAAGTTTAAAAATTATGTCCTTTGGATAGGACACATGTATTATTGTATTAGGCAAGAGGATAAGAGATTTCTTTATGGTATGGTAGTCCGATCAAAAACTAGGAACGAGCAGATCAAGAATGTATCTAGACTTTAATTATTGTTTAAATGCCATACCCAATTTTAGATGTATTTTTTCATATTCATTTATTTTAATTTCACGTACCTAACAGGAGATATTCATAGGTGTCTCATCCTTGTCCGAAAAAAAATATTACGGGACAAACTTTCCGACTTGCTAAGTTAGGAGACATTTATGAATAAGTGGGTGCGCCAACTTGGTTGTTTGAGAATGACGTTGCAAGGTTGGATCAAACAATCAAGTTGGCGCTTGAATCTATTATCAACGTTTGTCTGGATGATACGCAATGGTGCCAGGCAGCTCTTCCGGTCCGTCATGGAGGACTGGGAATACGTCGTTGCAGGGAGGTGGGGCTGGCAGCTTTTCTTGCCTCCGCTCACGGAACTCTGGGTCTAGTCACTCGAATTCTGCCTGATAATGGTGGCATCGCCCAGGTTCCGTTTGTTGCGGAGGCACTTTCCATGTGGTCCACCTTCTGCGGTGACTTGGAACGGCCAAGCGATCCCACGGTCCAGAGGGGGTGGGACGAGGCATTGTGTGAGAAGATCGTTGTCAGTTTGGTGAGGGATGCAGTAGGTTCAAACCTAGCACGACTAAAGGCTGCATCAGAGGTTGAGTCGGGTGCTTGGCTACACGCGTTGCCTTCCCCCTCGTTAGGGACGTTGTTGGACAACGATTCCTTAAGAATCGCGGTTGCTTTGCGATTGGGGGCTAAGGTCTGCGAAGTGCATCGATGCATATGTGGGGTTATGGTGGAGGAAGACGGTCACCATGGCCTTAGCTGTCTTAGGTGCGCGGGGCGTTTCGCGAGACATCATGCCATTAATGACCTTATTCGCCGGGCTTTGGTAAGGGCTAACGTGCCTTGTGTTCTGGAGCCTCCAGGGCTGTGCCGGATAGACGGCAAACGACCGGATGGTTTGACATTGGTTCCATGGCAGAGGGGTCGGTGCCTCTTGTGGGATGCAACGTGCGTCAGTACGTTTGCGCCTTCTCACTTGAGCCACACTATGCGATCCGCGGGGTTGGCTGCGGAGTATGCGGCCAAAATGAAACATTCCAAGTACTCTGCCCTGGAACCAATGTACGACTTTGTACCGGTAGCGGTCGAGACTGGGGGGCCTTGGGCTCTGGAGGCTAAAAAGTTCGTGAGGGACTTAGGTCGGCGGCTGAGAGACGGTGGTTGTGACCCCCGTTCCGGCTCATATTTGGTTCAACAGATATCCCTGGCTATACAGCGCGGTAACGCAGCCGGGGTGATGGGGACTTTTGGACCGGGTGCGGGACGGAGCGGGGATTGCAATTAATATTTCTTTTCTTTTTTTTTTTTTGTGTTCTATTGACGAAGCCTGTTGCGGATATTGTCATTAGTGAGTATGACGAAGCTTGTTGCTGATTCCATTTTGTAGCATCTTGACGAAGCCTGCGGCGGTAATAAGTGGGTTAAATATATATGTCATACAAATATCTATTATTCGGAACCATTTCATTGATTTTAATAAGGGGATCGGATCGAAAATCGGGATGTAGCAGAAAGGATCCGCAAACAAAACCCAAAAAACAATTTTGACATAATAATCGGCCGCAGATTGACGCTAAATTTACCTGTTACCCTAGGGATACACCCGATTCGTATGTAAGCGTTAACCTTAATCCAGCTAGGCTCCATTTATTTATTTATGGAGATTATTATCGTGCGTAATAATTCACTAAGTTTCAATTGCATAATGACGGCGGACAGGCTACCAGTTTACATGAATGTATAAAACGTCGCAAGTGCTAGCAAAGGTCTATATTTTTACGACGTTTTTAAGGAGCTAGTGGTGCTAGATAGCTGTGCTCTGAGCGGACGTGTTGGTAGGAGAGTAGGATTCGAATAGACTGCAATAGAACTGCATTAAATACGGTTGGAGATACTAAATATGGCTTCTACGTAGGTTAATGACAAAAAAAAATTTTGGTACTTACATATTTTTAGTGCGAACAGTACTTTTTGTCGTTTCATCTAGTATAGTTGTCTCTAAATATGCGAATACTTCGGAATTTGTTACTAGACGAAGAAGGTTTAAATTTAAATACCTTGTACCGTACTACAAAGCTAGTTACTTAACTTAAAAAAAATTGCCTAAACAATATTTATTTGGTTTTGATTTGCGGATACATTCTCCTGCAGAAGTCTAAAACGATCCCATTATTAAAATCAATTCTGTTATGTTAAAAATAGTATTAGACACTCCCGTGCTGATACCGATTGATCAAAAATTTTCAGCATTGCGGCATTTGGTAACTACGAGTATACTAACTTGTCACATTTTAACGCGAGGCCAGAATGCTTAGCCAAGTTGCCAATCGCTAACGCTTAGTAGCGTATTGTAGTTTTCCTTCTGTCACTCTTTCATATTAGTGCGAGAAAGACTGCTAGCTACCTTTCGTTTACGATTAACGATTAAGCGTTAGCGATTCGCAACTTGTCTAACTTGTCAGGCGTTCAAAATGTTAGTCAGTAGTTGATTTCCAGAATAGGGCTGCAGATAATCTGCCGAAGAGGACTGTTATTAAATGGAGGGCTGTCAGAGGAGCTCTAGGCCTCCTAGAGCGCAGCCCTGGAGCTATAACAAACTGATGTAGTGCATCATCCTTTGCCTTCGTTTTTACGGAAATGTCCGAGACATATTGCTGTCAATATCTATTGCATTGACGTTGATAGAGACAGAAAGATAAATTCGGACGTTTCCGTGAAAATACGAAGGAAAATGATTATGCACTACATCTGTACAGTCGCCATCAGATATATCAGAGCGGCCACGGTGTTCAAAAATATCTGAACATGCACTCTATAGGTGCATTTAGACCAAACGAGCATTCGCTCATTCTATACCCCACAATACGAAATTCGTTCGTTACACAAAACGGATTCGTCGAAATTCGTTGATTTCGTAGAGTGGGGAATAGAATGAGCGAATGCTCGTTTGGTCTAAATGCAACTTTATGCCATGATAATAGAGGCTTGCTCAGATATTTATAAGCACCCTGGCCGTTCCAATATATTTGATGGCGATACGAACTACATTTGTAAGCGTCTTGGTAAAAACGGAGTTGGCTTGTATATTTGTATGAATTAAATGTAAGAGCTCTTATGGCAAGCGGGACTTTTTACTAAAACGCTCATATTTAGACATACTCGTACCGTCAAAAGCGTAAGTTGACCATAAATATGATTTATAATTAATTGTTAAGGTGCATTTGCATGCATTCTCCTCGTGAAGCAAAAATCAAGATTCGGAACTGGTTGAAAGGACTTGGCTACAGCCAAACCGAGAAGCTCCTAAAGGTCTTAACTTAAAATGATAATTACATACATCTACGATCTCAAAAACGGCCTCTCACCCACTCCTATAACATTATCTCTCTCACACACACACACACACACACACGCACCCACTCACACACGTTCCCACTCACACGTACACTTCCTAACACACAAACATACAGACAGATATTGTTTACTCAATAGATATAAGTATCAGTGTAATTAGTCTCGCTCATCTTTCAATAAATCTTTAGTATCATATTTTTTGTAAAGTGAATCTTAGCAACGGCTGTAGGTAATCGAAGTAAAACAAAAGGTAAATCACTTCCTTTAAAACCGAATCTGGTCGCCACGTGACAGGCATTGCCTAGTGTGGGGCCGCAGGATATTTTTGTATTAGTTTTAAGGTTTTTCATTTCAAATAAATAATTTTTATTTTTATTATTTTTTTTTTTTTATTTAGAATCAACGAATTTCGACGAATCACGTTTTGTGTAACGAACAAATTTCGTAGAGTGGGGGATAGAATGAGCGAATGCTCGTTTGGTCTAAATGCACTTACGATGTGATTTATTTTATTAAAAGTGTTTATTTAATAAAAATGTCAAGATCGCGTACCTTCATTCTAATGCTAAAAATAGTGTAAACGGGGGTAAGTAAGTACGCGCCTCGTTCGCAAGTCGCGAGGCGCGAACGCGGGCTCATTGCTTGATAATGGAGACCTAGGCTCTCCGAAACATGTCACGCGTAGGAACTAAATACACGAGAGTTTAACCGTTTCATTATACAGGGTGTAAGTCTAATACGGGCGAAGGTCTTAACGGGTGTTAGTTCACGACATAATAAGTACATTCAAATAACTTTTACTTAAAATTAGAGCAACAAAATTTTCCATACAAAATAATTCGGCGCGCAATATAGAGCAACATACGCGAGTTAAAGACTCGATGACAGCTAATTTCAAAAGTAGATGACATAACTGCCACATCAACAATAACAAATATTCGTACCTGGGTAAGGCCGCGGATTTTGACGAATTCGGAGCTTAACATTTGTCTTGCTCATAAAACAAAACTGATAACATCTAGAGAACTCTGATCAATTTTAAAATATTCCCCTATGCTCAGTTACATGTAATCAAATGAAATAGCTAATTTAGCTCTTTATTTAAAATTAATAAATAAATATTTCTGCCAAAAACGTAACATAAGTCGAGTAATTTTTTCGACTACGAGTACTTAAAACCTTTTTTTTTTCATATTATTAGACTTGTCAGCATTAAATGTTTGATTTTAAACCAAATTAGAATGATAAACGATTGCTTCGTTCATTAAGGACTTATGATATGTGAACAATTTTACTGTTTTCTTTCCCTTTACTTTTTGGGTCACCAATTCCAATTTTTCGTTACGATACTTTCGTAACGCTTTTTTAAGGTCATATTTAAGCCAATGTTGGTAGAAATTTGTTTATCAACACTAGGAACTCTTATTCTAGTAGGGCAACATCCATAGGCACACTCACTCCCATTAATTCGTTAACAAATGGTTGTCACAGTGCACGCGGCGAAAGTTTTAGCAAAAAACGTCTAAAGTGGTAGTGTGATTTTTACGGTAAGTAGTGATTATTATTAAACGGCTGTTTTTTCATACGAAAGGGTTTAGTTTCAAACGTCAGTAGCATGTATTATTATGTTCAGATTGCAATTATTTACCAAGATAATCAACCTTTTTAGGGTTCCGTAGCCAAAATGGCAAAAACGGAACCCTTATAGATTCGTCATGTCCGTCTGTCCGTCTGTCCGTCTGTCCGTCTGTCACAGCCGATTTACTCGGAAACTATAAATGCTACAGTAACGAAATTTGGTGAGAATATGTGTTGTATAAACCGCTACAGGATTATGATACTAAATTGTAAAAAAACCATTGGGGTGGGGGCCCTCCATACATATAACTGAGGGATAGAATTTTTTTTTTAGTTTTACATAAGCGTGTGGGGTATTAATAGAAAGGTCTTTGAAAATGATATGAAGGTTTATACATCACATTTTTATTTAAGCAAATCGTTTTCGAGATATCAGCTCTCAAAGTCTGAAAAATGTGTCCCCCCCCTCTATTTTTTAAACTACGCGATATAAAATTCTGAAAAAAATATATGTTATGCACATTAATAAACTCTATCAACGATTTTTAGTTTGATTAAATTATCTCCTATAGTTTTTGAGGTAGGTTGATTTAACTGTATTTTTTTAATAATAAATTGATAATGGTACGGAACCCTTTGCGCGCGAGTCCGACTCGCACTTGGCCGGTTTTTTCAAATATACGTTACACTTATGTTACGAATACGTTACATTTTTACAAAACGTAACGTATTTTTTATGTTACGTAACGAAAATATGTGGTAAAGGGAAGTGCACACAGAAATTTACTAATTTCAATGAGTTTTATTAGATTTTGAATGACAGCATACTGTAACAAGTGTTTGCGAAACAAATCAAATTATTTTATTATGTAGGTATTTTGATTTGCGTTTTTTTAAGTAATTAGCTTTTTCCAGTGGATAATTTTACCCCCCTAGGGCTAATGAAATACACTATAATTAATAATTATTAACGCGTTTAATAGTGTTAATTAATAACAGTTCAATTTCCATTTAAGCATTTATGGTGATTTATTTAGTTTATTTAGTTCCAAAGATTATGGCATTTAAACATTTATAAATAGTGTTAATTTAAGTAATTACTAGGTATGAGAAATTACATTATATTGGTTGATTATGATATCTGATTAAAACAACTATTTAGTGATAAAAATATGTTTTTTTTTACGACCTTTATTTAATCAGAGTTCAAAACCAGTATGAGCTGAGCTTTATAGTAACTTTCGTTGCGTTTTATGGTAACGTAACGTATTTTTTTTTATGTTATGTCTGTGTCACATTCGTCAAAATCCGCGGCCTTACCCACCTACATTGCTGCTCCGATAGTCTTAAAAAAATTCTGCGAGGTCATAATTGAGAGTAACTTAAAAAAAACATTGTAATCCATGATTACACTAATGAATCCCATGCCTGGTTTAATTGATCGCCCGTATTAGACTTACACACTGTATAAATTTATAGTTATGGTGTCTCGTGAACGTTTAAATTCAAGTGTAAAACAGGCTTTAAAAAAACCATGCAAATGATAACCGGACATGCAGTGCCATAACTACATATCTTGAAGTGCACTATTAATTTATCCCATAACAATTTTCTTATTATCACGTATGCTAAACGGGTTAGTTATGTTCTTAAGTATTATGTTATAATGAAAGTGATAAAGATTAACTAGCCATACACTTAAGTGTTATGAGCAAATGGCAAGTACTTGTCCTTCTAGAAAATGCTTCTGTGAAAATAGTCAGCTACCTACCTAATATTCATATGTATTTAAATTGACATTTCTCCAAGCGTTTCAACCGCCGTGACTTCGGTGGCAGCCTTATCATACGAATCCCGTGACAGATGCAAGAATAACAAGAATTGTTGGACATATTGGTAGACTTAATTGACAACTACACTACCAAGATATGCAAAAAAATTAGATACCCACGGAAATCGGGTAATAATGTTGCCACCGAAGTCACGTCGGTTGAAACGCCCAAATATATGTATCTACGTAGTTATTTCATTTAGATATGTATTTGTATAGGTTATATATCGCACACCTAGATCTAAACTTAAAATGGGCTATTACACGCAAGAGTGTTATGTAAGTGGCCCTTCTCGCGTGTTTATTTATTATTAATTGTGCATATTATTTTAGTATTATTATATCTAGATATCAAAATTGTAATTATCTGGATTTAATGTAAGACTTACACTTACCTACATCATAAGTTAACAAACAGATGATGAAAGTGGTCCCTTTCATTACCTACAGTTACATGTTTTTAACCAAATGTGTATATTTTTTTGTTAATATTCGAGATTTACCAACGTTGTAGTTCAATTGTTGTACTTATTTTATACCTAGCATATTTTAACACTTCTCTTGGCAAAATAAAAAAAATCTTGCGTTCTCGTCACCACGCCGCGCCAGTGTAGAGCAAAAAAAATCTGGCCATAAACAAAAGACAAAAGTGGGTTAAGTTTAAATTCTTAATTACCACGTTATATATGACGTTATGTAATTAAAGGTGGATTTAGACCACACGAGCGAATGCTCATTCTATCCCCCAATATGCGAAATTCGTTCGTTACACAAAACGTGATTCGTCGAAATTCGTTGATTTCGTAGAGTGGGGGATAAAATGAGCATTCGGTCGTTTGGTCTAATCTAAATCCACCTTTAGCAATTTTGTGAACCAAAGTACCTAAGTACCTGCATATATATATATTTCGAATTTTACAGCTTTGTAGGTAGATACTATTTACTACAAAAATATGATTTCGTTATAGTAATGGCAATACTTATTTATTTTCCTACCAATTAAAGTCTAAATCGGAATATTCGCTCACTGTATAAGATAAGTATCTTATCGATCCCATCTTTACCCCTCTATCGCATTTTACAAACACAATTGCATACATAACGCCTACAATGACCGCTTTTAATATAAATATGTGAGTTACGCTATAACGTAACCCATAAATATGTAAACTGAGGCATTGTTATTTAAATCGCTGACAAACTCGATCGATTATTGCTGGAAATATGAAAGATAAACCATATTCTGTAAGTGAATTTCTGCTGGATAGTCGCTCGCTATAGATCAGGGGATACATTCAGAAACGGACATTCAATGACAATATAACAGCAATTAAATACGAGAATTGTAATAAGCGATATTTCATATTTATATTTACTGAATAACTATTCAGTTTATTGTGAAGGTCAACTATTTGTATAGCACTTTATGCAAAACACTGAGATTAAACTAAAATTTGCCCCTCGCAACGCTCTTTACAAAATGGGTCAACCACTCGATCTACGAGTATACGGCGTATAGTATACGCCCTTATATATTTCATTCACTTGTTTTTACTTTTCAAACAATGTTTATCACAACTTGCATGCACTCGAGGCCTAGCCAAGATGGCATTCTGCAATCGTATACGATAATCGATAAGTAATAAATGTATGAGAATGTCAGATTCGTACGGAAAGTCACGTGACCATTTCCATACATTATTATGGTCACGTGACTTATCGCTTTTCGTATACGATTGCAGAATGGCATTTTGGCTAGGCCTGCAGGACTGCAAGTAGGTGTAGCATGGGAAAACCAGAAAATAGCGATTTTAATGGAACAATGAATTGTAACTCACTTACACCATCATACATGTATGAAAGACCACTGTAACTGACGTTAAATTAAAATTCAATGGCGTTTCTTTGATATAGGAGTCACGAGTGCGTTGCCGACTTTTTAGATACCTACGAGTTACACTGCCTTCTTGAAAGCTGGAACGTCGTATCGTATGTGATGGTAATTGAGGACTGACATCTTCACCACTTAGTTCAATGTAGATGCCAATTCAAGAATGGTGTTTGCAATATTTCAAAAAAATTATATAGAAAATAGGATTTTGATGTAGGTATACATCAAAATTCAATGCGTAAATATAGCCTCACGCCTAATAGATGCCACTGGTGACCAGAAGGCTGGTCAATAAGCATTGCCGTGCAACGTCGCAATACGGCCAGCCTTCTGGGGATACTGCCCATTGGAAGCGATTTTACTGAGATTTTTATTTGTAGTTTCCTTTTTTTTATTTATTTACAGTTGAAAAATGCGTAAATTGATATTACATTCCGCGTTTTTTAATAGGACCCTGGCAAGCCGCAACCGAGGATATAGAACGTGTTGCTTACTAAAGACTTCTTTGCTGCATTTTCAGGTCATTGAATATGCTAACATTGCTTGCCTAGGTTAGTACCTACGAGTATCTACTTAACTAGTATATTATCGACATAGTCGATACATAATAAGTATATAGATCTCGACGGCCCCTACGTAAGTTGTCGTAACTTGAAATTTGGGATTTTGTTTTTATTTCATAAAACATCATATCTTTTAGCAATGTTTCCGTTACACGAAGAAAAAATTAAAAAAACCTATTACAAATAGGTTTTTGACACCCGAAAACTATCGTATCTTAAAAAAGCACCGTCGTATACTGTAGTAAGTGTACTTACGACAGTTAATACGGGGCGGCCACCCGCGCTCGCGCAGCGTAAGTGCCAGTTACGATCTTATACGCGGTGGAGCAGAGGTTTTTCGTGAGTGATCATTTTTTACCAAAAACTAACAACTAGATGAGACAAAAATGGATAAACGATACATTTTATTCGATAAAAGTAAGACACTGCATCGGGAAAAAACTCAAATTACCTGCAAGACCAAAATTAATTTTTGAAACGGCCGTTGGAGTTAAAAGAAAAAGTGGTCCGAGATGAAATAAAAGACGCTTCAGAAATAAAAACGATTTAAAACCACTAAGCAAAGTTGGCAATCTGTTGGATTTCACTCAGAAATTAGGTGCGAATTTATTAGTATGGATATTGATTTTTTTTAATAATACCGGTGAATACTGTAGTATGTTATCACTTACCACAACTTACTTTGGAGTTTAAGGTCGGTGTTTTGTCTTAAGTTTAACATACTACTATTTACGTTGGATTTTATTAATTTTTTTGTGTTGTATGTGTACTTAAGACATTTTTCGTCGGAAATTGTTTTTAAATTTCTATTGTAAGTGATATTTAAGACAGTATGCGTCGGATCAAATACAGAGTTACTACACTTTACAATTATAATGTTGGCGTATTTCAATAATTTCTGCTCATTATAAAAGTTCGCCGCTTCCTTTTGAACCAAACGATAAAGAAATGCAGAATTCACTGTTTTAAAACGGCATTTTTTGTGAAAGTGTCGAAGACAAAACAATCATATCACTTCAATCATGAAAGCCTGATATGACTGTTCTTTATGATTATAATTACGTTGAAAAACACTTAATACTGATCTCATATTTATGATGTAGTTGAACATGAAGGCATTTTTGTTAACAGATTTTTTTTGTCTTTGCACTGTGAGAGAAGTCATTAGTCTGTCATAGACATTGGTCTATGATTATAATTTCAAAATGTTTTTATGTAGGTACTAAGTGTACAAAATTATAATTAAACTGTTAAAATCGGTAAATGGTGGTCTTGCGCCGTTACTGATGTCATGTCCGACTGCAGGTTTGTGTCACCAAACACTACGTAACCAATCATTATTAGCTCGGAGATTACCGGCTTCCATGCCGTTGGCTCTGTCCAGCCCCCATCCCGATTGAAATTAATCTTAATCGCTATGTATATCTTCCGTGGCAGGTAGCATCTTTACCGTACCAGCATCCTCGCTTTATCAAAACGTTTAAGAAATGTAACGCCTGTATCGTATGCGTCCACCACAGCCGAGTTGTCTATCTCCCTGTCCTTGATACTCCATATTTGCTCCGACTAGACTCATTATGTCGTTCCTTACCGAAGTCGTACGGTATCTCATAAACACCCGAGCTGCCAGTGAATTACCGTCCTTTGGAGAGCACAAGAAATACTCATATTGGTATGAGGACGCAAAATGGTCTTAATGCTAATCCTCCGGTGTAATAGGCGTCTAATTTCGTTTGTCACTCCTTTAATATGAGGCAAGAATACTGGTGCCCTCTCTACTGTGTGGTGATTTCGAAACGTCCCTGAGCTCCTTGTACGCTGAATTTGTCACCAACCATATCTATTATATATTACTCTCCAAGCTCTCCAACGTCTCGTCTCATCTGACATGTTGCAACATTTGTAATAATTTAGATAACAGGAGGTAATAGGAGTTACCTGAGCTGTGTACAGCAGTGAACTGAAATAGGCGAATGATGTGATGTGAATAAACTCATTTCGCATGTATTGTGAATCAAAGGACCGCGAGAAAAAGTTAGGTTTTCTATAGACTTTTTGTGACATACGATCATTCTGACCTAGCATTACTAACCCATCAAGAAAACGAGATGTGCCATCCACCTCTCTCTTAAATGTGGAATTTATTCTGGGATGCATCTCATTAAGATCGATAAGTAACACATCAACAACTCTATCAGGAATTATAGCAAAAACGTCATCCACATTTCGTAACCAGCATCTTGGTCTATTCGGACAACTCTCGAATGCCCTCTGCTCAAATTCATCCATGAAAATGTTGACCAGTACCAGAACTACAACATTATAAGAGAACTCTTTCCCCTCGTCAATCGAAATAGCAACTATTCAGGAAATGTTCGATGAATTTTATGTACACAGTGTAGGTAAGTCGTTACGAGCTACAATATTTTTAGTTAGTTTTATGGGTGAATCAACTTTTTCTGTTAGTTATTGCCATGGTTACGGTCGCCTGAGTCACGCTGGTTTTGTGCAAAATTATGACACTTAAATTATTCAAACATGCACGTAATACATGTTTTTAGGTGGCCCATTAAGGAACGCACTTACCAACACCAGAAATCAGGAATTACAGCAAAACGTCATCCACGTTTCGTAACCAGCATCTCGGCCTATTCGGACAACTCTTGAATGCCCTCTGCTCAAATTTTTCCATGAAAATGTTGACCAGTACCAGGACTACAACATTATAAGAGAACTCTTTGCTTCAATCTGCGAATAATACTCCCCTCGCCAAACGAAATAGCAACTATTCAGGAAATTCAAATTCAAATCCAAAAATATTTTATTTCGACATTTTCGACCAACAAGGATCATATTAAAGACATGTTCGATGAATTTCATGTACACAGTAGGTAGGTCGTTACGTGCTACAATATCTTTAATTCGTTTTATGGGTGAATCACTTTTTTCTTTCTGTTATTGCCATGGTTACGGTTGCCTGAGTCACGCTGGTTTTATGCAAAATTATGACACTTAAATTATGCAAACATGCATGTAGTACATGTTCGTAGGTGGCCCATTAAGGAATGGACTTACCAAAACCAGAAAAATGCATGTTTCCATAGTTCAAATAGCAAAATCTTGCATAAAACCAGCGTGACTCAGGCGACCGTAACCATGGCAATAACATACAGAAAAAGGTTGATACACCCTTATAGTTTCCAGTACTTGCAAACAGTGAAGCTACATCAAACTCAACTACATAATCTCGTCTTCATTCAACACGACATTTTCCAGAAAATGTACACTAAAATACTGTACCTGATCTATTTTTCAAAATAAAACACACAAATAACTATTCACCTGCTTAAATTTCTCAAAATATTTCATCAGGGTTCCATAAAATTCCTATTAAATTGTTTGTTAAATGGCATAATATAGTAACTAACAAAAAGTTTTACAACGTTTCCGAAAAATAATGTAGTAAATAACAGATACGACAAAACTTACACGCATAATTCCGACGTATCTCGTGGTATGTATAACTTACGATAAAATACCATTTATGACCACCAGCGTAAAGTGAAGTTAGTAATACATACCACAATTTTTAGATTCTTTTCTCCGACATATACTGTGGTAAGTGCAATTCCGGCAAAAATATGAAATATATCAAAAAAGTAATTATATCATTATAAAGACAGTATCTTTATTAATGTTTATGCCAATTTTCAAAGCAATCCGTTGAACTATGTGACCACCATACACATTTAAAACTTTAAAGTGCTCTCCTGTAAACTTGCCATTTTCGACTTACGACAACTTACGTAGGGGCCGTCGATCTATTGATCGGTTATTCTGAGCAATTAGGTGCCTGCCAAAGTTTTTTAAAGAACCTACAACCAACATACTCGTATAATACTTCATAAAATTCCTAAAGGATCTGTGCCAAGCATCCATAGCCTAAAGTTTTCGTAGTTCTTTCTGCATAATAGTAGGTGCGGAGATGGGTCCAGAACCCTGGACAGCCGCTGCGAGGTCGCGGAATTGTGCTCAGGCGTACCCGTGACCTCGCCTTAAAGCGTCTTGGTGGCAGACCAAGTTTAGTGGGTAGACCAGGGCCTCATTGGCCCCGGGAGTCCCACATAACCACCCGGGTCCGTCCCCCGCGCCCGGGAGGTATGCATAACGCATTTCCCCACGAAAAAAAAAGGTGGGTTGCATGATATTTCCATTATTTTTATTTAAATGTTAACCAAATAAATAACGGAACTTCGTACGGTCAATCTAGTTAGAAAAGTTCGGCTTTATCAATTGATATACATAATATTGTCAGCCTCCGTAGCCTAGTTGGTTGTGACCCTGCCTACGAAGCTGGAGGTTCCGGGTTCGAATCCCGGCGAGGGCATTCTTTGTGTATTTATTTATCACAAATGTTTGTTCCTTGGTCATGGCTGTCTATGTATTTAAGTATCTATATGTATCTATCTATTATATATATCGTCGCCTGGTACCCACATCACAAGCCTTAATTGAGCTTACCGTGGGACTAGGTCGATTTGTGTAAGATGTCCTAAGATATTTATTTATTTATTTATTTTATTAATATATCATGTTATTTGGGCAAAGGGACCACTTTGTCGATGGCGCTTCTGGCGTTATGTTTGTAATTTCGTATACGAATACAACGCCGCGAGGCTTAAGCGCCATCGAGAATGTGGTCCCTTTGCTCACATATTGCATCAGAATCGAATAGGAATACTATATACTTGGTCATAGCTAGCGATTTCGTAATAATTTCGTTCATTTACCTCGCCATTACAACCGTGTCATCTACCAAAAACAAAACTCAGACTTCAAACCGTGACAAATCTATTATCAAGGAACGCGTAAAACGCGATTACACGGAACAAAGAACAATCTGAACAATACAGGAACAAGAACGTTATTGTTCGACTGCTGGGCTTTAATTTGCTCAGCGTAGAACAGCATAGAACAATCGGGACGTGGACAGAGCTTGCAACTGAGACATGTCTTATGCATTCGGACGTTGTAAGAGATTGTATTATCGTTTGTGAACGCACACGTATGAGTCGAACAGCATCCAAGAGTAACGAGAAACACCCAAATACAAGTATTGTTTTAAATACAACATTAAAACTACTAAACACATATACGAGTACAAGAACATTATAAATATTGTTAAATTTAGACTGCAGGTCTTTAATTTGCTGAATACAGAACATTGGGACGTGGAACTTGCAACTGAGACATGTTTTACGAATTTGGGCGTAAGAGGCTAGTACGAGTATATTATCAATACCATCGTTTTTGAATCGAGTAGGGTGCCTCTGAGGGTCGCCTTAGACCTCTTAATAAATATTCACTATATTTATTTTTGCACACTTTAGGTAAACAAATAAATCATCATTGATTAATTATACAGCATTTTCTGAGGATGCCTTATGAAGAAGTGAAACTTGTATACAATTTTTATACATATTGGAGATAGTAGGTATTCATATACCTAGTTTATTTAAGTTACCTAGGCTCAATTATTACCTCTCATACATTGGGGATTGAAGATGAAGGCCAGGTTTACCAATTGTAACGAACATTCGGCAGAACGTTCGACTCGCATGATCGGTGGGCGAATCGGAACTGCGCCCCATTGCGGGTGACAGCGGTTACAGAGGTTATGTAGCTAATACTGGTCGAGAATGGACCTCATGATATTAGAGGTCAAGATATTACAAGCTCCCTCACATAGCCATATATAATTTAAGTATGACTGTACAACCTTCTAAGATGCATTGTGATAAGATTTAATCTTCACATACAATGGTATCACCATTTTGCCGTCGACGCAATGAAACCCTTTTTAAAGCGTCTAGCAATATATAATAAATAATACACGGTGTTACGTCAGCATTCCGATAGATTTTAATGCTGGATTCCGGACCATATTTAGAGTCTTTAATGTTATATAAAATTTCCTGGATTCGGCTTGGTTTCAGAGATAATCAACCTTTTTTCGAAATAAGTTTTTCGACGTAACTCGTCATTTAACTTCATTCAACAATTCTAATATTACCACACCTTTTGCCTGACAATCAAAAAATACGAATAGACTTGACGAAATAACCTCTACCTAAAAAAACAATTGAAATAAATAATTTAAACAAATTGTTGTTATGATAAAAAGTACTGGAACTGTTAAAAAGTATTCAAATCGGCGTAAAAAAAGAAAAAAAATTTTTTTTTGGTGGAAATGACATTAGGTCTCATAATATTTTTTTGTTTATTTTGATGTCTAGAATGCATAGTTAAAATCTTTCGCAATGCTCGCGTAACACCGTTTATATGTATGTAGTCTGTGCACATCTCGTGTTTGACAGCAATGCATGGCCTTCTCACGGCTACCCGTCTCTTTTCGATTGTATTGATTAAAAAGAGACGGGTATTCGCATGTCCCGCGCGGTGCTGTCAAATATAACATATGCTAACCTCCATGGATTTGTAGGAGGCACCCAAGTTAAAACACATTAGCTATTTGAAGCAACTGTCAGCCTCCGTAGCCTAGTTGGTAGTGACCCTGCCTACGAAGCTGGAGGTTCCGGGTTCGAATCCCGGCGAGGGCATTATTTGTGTATTTATTTATCACAAATATTTGTTCCTTGGTCATGGCTGTCCTATGTATTTAAGTATCTATATGTATATATCTATTATATATATCGTCGCCTGGTACCCACATCACACAAGCCTTAATTGAGCTTACGTGGGACTAGGTTGATTTGTGTAAGATGTCCCATAATATTTATTTATTTATTATTTTATTTATTTGAAGCAACTGAACTGCTAACTTTATAAAATGTTGTTCTCATTACCATAAGTCGGACCGACTTCACCGACCGAGTTCACTTGTTTATTATAAAACACCGTATCAGCTGACGTATTCCTACGACTAACAGGTGCAAAAGTTTTTATGAAAAAATCTCTAGAATATCAAAAACTACAATGATTACATTACAGCGGAATGTTATAAGTGGAAGCACCTAACAAGTTTTTATCCACAGGGGGCACAAAAATGTGGGAGGCAAATGCCTCCTTTGCATAACTACTAATCTTTGACACCAACGAATAGCCACAATAATCACAAAACCTGACTAATGGTGTTGTAAACATCTTGCGCTAATTAAAACCTATAACTCGGTAGACCTTGCAACAATACCCGATGTTTTCACAGGTTTTTGCGATTTCCAATCAACATTCTCGACATTTTATAGTCGCCTCCTGAAGGAACGATTAGGTGACGAACAATAGGTGGTATTTCCCAGCGCTGGTATCACTTCTCGCTTAAAACAACTTAAGTCACTGACGCTATCGGAAGAGTTTACCCCTTTTTGAATAAGCGGGGCACAAAATTAGTCGACCTTTCTCTCGAACGGGACCGTTAGCTAAACAGATATTAATCATAATTTTCACTGATGCCCTCAACAGTTTTAGATGATAGTTATTAGCTGTTTTCGGTTCTAAACGCGTTGCGTGGGCGCAGCTACCGAAAAATTGCCGTGTGACAAGTACGGGTAATGGATTTAAAACTACGAGACACCTAGGAGCAGCAAAATAATCACTTCCTGGCCTATTACGGTTGACGACGGTGATTTTAAACTTTTTGCGTGTCAGAGATGCTGGAAATAAGCGTTTAATGAGTTTCTAGATTTGGAGATCACGCGAGTAAGAACAAATAAAATTATAAAGGAGAATTTTACATTTTGGTTGGACTTTTATATCCGAATCCGGGACTTATTTAGCACTGTTCATTTACTTTTATACGCTCGAATGTATTTTACTAAAAACGTGGAATAAAATGTCACGATTAATGACCTAGGACCTGGTTCACAAGACAAAGACACATAAAAAGCAGCCAAGCAAATTACAACAAAGCACCAAAGACTCAGCACATCAGTACCCCTACCATGGTTCATGATCCGCTTTCATGAGTGACTAACAACATAGAATACCTAACGTTTAACTACAGCTCCAAAATTTCCTCAGGAATCAGGAGTCCTTCCTAATAATGGCAATCAGAGTTGCATTTTTTTACAGAAGAGCTGGCCCGAGAAATTATACGTATAGACGTAGGAGGACTTAGGCGTCGTCTTGCGTACCTGCGTTACGTTTGACGGCAAGGTCTTCAAGACGCTTAGTTACAAAAAGATAACTACGACGGACAGTATATGACGCCATTCCGGTCTAAGACAAGCTCCTAGCAGCTGTCAACGGGGATGTTACAGGCTTTGCAGAACGTTACAGAACGTCTTTGTAGACTACATAATATTATTGTCCACCCTGTTTATGTTCGTCACTCGAATTACGTCTGAATAGAGTACAGCCTTATTGCAATCGCATGGTAAGGGTACAAGCCCATAAGGAGCACACGATATGTTGTTGATCAAGACACTTAATCGATTCCGATTGTAAACGAAGACCACTTGACGTTCTGATTTATTTGGGATCAATTAGACTGAGGTTAACATCTTTAAACTGGTCCAATTGCAACGTTGCCACAATTTTGAAACGCCACAAGTATCCTTGTTGATTGGTTGATTTATATTATACTTTTTTGGGACTTCTAATTGATGAGCAATATGAGCATGGAAGAAATCTGTCAAAGTAACAGTAAGTAGTAGTGTTTTTTGTTCTTTTTGATGTAACTACTGTCATTCACAGTTCTTTTTTCATTACACTGGGTATTTTATATTATAGATATACTATTAGGAAGTAGTCGTTATTGCATAAATGACAACGAAATTTAACAAAAAAGATAGCAGGCACAGAGGCAAACTTATTTGAGAGAAAGACATTTTTGCTTCATATGAAGACTGGGAAAATGATAGAGCAATAAACTGTCTGCTTATTGATATAATGCGATAAATTAATTCTGGCCTGTAAAGGCAAATTATGAAATAGTGCGACATGGAGAGAGAGAGATTTTTCCAAATGTAAAAGAAAAGGACAGCTATCATTTATCTGAAATAACTGCTACCGAACGGCTGTACCTTACAGACAGTGCATGTGACTCTTCAGAACTGAGCGTGAGAACCGGCGAGATGGGCAGAATGGACCGATGTGACCACTTGATTTAATTGAGACAATCTGCGGTCAGCAGCGGTCTTGTTTCGTTTCTTGTTACCACGAGTTTAGACACGAGTAGCTGAATCGTAATAGTCGGATGTTCGTTAGGATTGAACATGATTGGAAGTGGGTAATTCGGCTTTAGGACATGCTATCTGCTGGAGAATTTATTATTATGACTGCCATGAATTGTTACTATCACTGCACTGTTGGCCGTGTGGTGACGGCAATAAGAATACATTTGTCACCACCCCAACTCCTCCTGCGTGTGTCGTAAGAGTCCACTAAGGGATTGAAGTATCACTGACCATTATTTGATAAAAGATTGACGATAGGCAGCAGCATCATCATAGTGGACACGTTACTGCGATCGCCAATCTGCTTACCCAGCGTGGCGATTATGGGCATTTACCTCCTATTGCATTTATAAATCATCAGCCTATGATAGTCCACTGCTGGACGTAGGCCTCTCTTAGTAAGCTTATAAACGCTACACAATATGTTAAGGTACACCTTGTAGCTTTTACTAGTTAAGCTATTTACCTTTCGAATACTCTACTCTTTTCATTAAATGACAGTGTAGTAAATGTCCCAGATTTGTTTTACGAATGCAAAACGAATTAGCAATACAACAATGCGCGCGACGCGCACTAGGCCGTAAAGTTCCCAATTTACGTCCCCAACTGTCCTTTCAATATTAATCACAGGCCGACAAAGCTACTTTTACTGGATTAGTATGAGACACGGGCTATTGTTTTTCTCGGACATGCCTTTTTGCCGTATCCAAGGAAATTGATGAGACATTTTGAATTCTTTAAAAAGCGCAAGTTCGTTACGAACGCGGATTTTATTCGAAATCGTAAAGTTGAAATGGTTTCGACTAACTAAATGACAATCAATTTTACATTTTATTTACAAGCTATTTATTGCTTAGTGTTTAAGATTCTTGTTGAATTATTCCAGCTGGCTAGACATTCTCAAATAATTGATAATTACGGCGTGAAATACGTTTTACTTGACTCTGTCTCAACTATAGTTATTTGTTTTTAAATGCTTACAGACTTATTTAATAATATTAAAGAAAGCCCGATATATTATTAGGATCAAATCATGTCAAGTATGTAAATTACTTGTGCAACCCGGTTTACTTAATATTATGATATGTCCCACGTTAGTATGTATGTGTCCCACGTATCCCACGTCCTATGTATCCCACGTTAGTTATAATTGTAAAACTCAAGGAGCAGAAATAACCCATAAATTGACAGCATGAACAGCATGAATTGCGTCAAGGATGTCGAAAAAGAACATCACGTCATTCAAAATGCAAATATCACAAGTCTTTTTAAACATCATCATCATCAGCCTATGATAGTCACTGCTGGACTTATCTCCTATTAACTATGCGTATAAACGCATTAGGAGGAAAATACCCATAATCGCCACGCTGGGCAAGCGGATTGACGATCGCAGTAATGTGTCCACTATGATGACGCTGCTGCCCATCAATCTTTTATCAAATAATGGTTAGTGACACTTCAATCCCTTATTCGACTCTTACGACACCCGCAAGAGTTGGGGTGGTGACAAACGTATTTTTATTGCCGTCACCACACGGCTCCTTTTTCTTTTTAAACGCCGCTCCGTAAATTCAATTTACAATGTTTGTTGAACATGCATATTCCGAAAGTGATTTTCTACATTTTATCGGCCGCAAAGGTTACAATTATCATGCAGCTGGCAATGCCGACCGCGACGGGCATTTGCCGCGGGGAAATTAAAAAACTAACAACACGATAGACTCGTTCCGCCAGAAATGTCTGAGGCCGGCAAAGTGAAACTTCTCTCAATTATGTTATGGCTTATAATGTTGTTTATTATATAGAGACATTATTATGAATTATAGATGAGTCATTGATTATGTTTGACAGAAATGTGTTATAATATTGTGCCATAAAGAAAGTAGCAAGTGAGACTGTTACTGATACCCCTTTTTCCAATTACCAGGACAGCGACCCTAGTTACCAGTCCTATGTAGGTAAGACATACTTAATTGTTAAACAAATGTAAATAATATTATGTAGTTTAGTATATTTTTAAGTACCCTGTAACTAAAATGTTTGGTTAAACCGTAAAAACGCAAGTTGGTTGAAATAAAAATACAAATCATCATCATATCAGCCGCAAGACGTCCACATGCCGAGTAATAATTATCTTATATTACGTAACGGTACGGTTCGCGAAATATTTTAATACGAATGATGCTTTCATTAAATTGTGTAGGGTAAGTTGTGGATCAATGACACAACTAAATTTCAAACCATTGTATCTCTGGTGTTTTTGAAGTTACGAGTGAGATATTGTGTCCGAAGATAAACAATTTAGTTGGCTATCGAATCGCATTCTTGGTTTCTACTTATTTTCAATAGCATGTGTGTTATACAACTTCAAACAAAAAATGAGATTTGTTTCATTGTGTCCTCGTGCATGTATTCAATGAAACACCTGAATTTTTACATTGAAACAGATGTAATAAATCCAATGAACTATGAAACAGACTTAACCAATATTGGAACTGTGTTATATGAAACATATATATGAGTACGCTTGCAATTAATACAAAATAAAGGAAAGTTAATAATAACGGTAGGCTGGAGTAGGTTTACCCAAGTAACAAAAGCGAATCTAAAAAGGGGATATTAAATATCTAATAGACTTCGATTTGATTGTCTACCATAAGAGTAAAATTGCCCCCAAGCTATCTTCAATAACGCTTATAGATAGTCTATAGTAAAGTGGGCACAACCTTGTAACTATTCATAAGTCTCCCTCTAGAAACCACGAATAGACAGAGTTAAGAATTAAACATTTTCAAATAGTCTTAAGGCATTCTTCTAGAGTCTTTCTATACTATTTATAGACCACGATATGCACTAGTAGATGGTTAATAGATAAGCTTGAGAGCTAAACAGAAGTATTTACCTGAGAAGTTTTAAAACCAAATTAACTCAACCCTGCCAACCTTAAGAAAGATTTTAATAGAAATAGACAACGATACGTATAATGGCGCATATCTCAAAAGAATAATTCTATATTACAAAATGGCGTGAAAAATTTCTAACTTCTTATTTCATGCGCCTAGTTTTCATCGGCTAATACTGATACTTAAACTTGCAAAACTTGGTGCGGATGAAAGTCTCTCGCTGAATTTGTGTAAAACTCTCTTTAAATAAGAGCGCCCGCTTGAAATGTAATATTTAATAAAATATTAACCAAATATAAAAATATTTTAATTAAAATTATTGTGTTTATATGTTTAAGCCATTTGTTTCATTCATAATATAGTATATTAAAAAGTATAGGACGATTTGTTACAGAGAATATATTCATAAAAGTACAAAAACAAGCCAAAAAATAGTTCGCTACAATAATTTCACAAAATATTAGGCAGTAAAAATGGCGTCTAGTTAAACTTGTCTAGAAAAATGATTTCTTTAAAACAAACTTTCTAAAGAATAATCTGTAGTATAGCTCTAGTAAATGATAAGACTATTTTTACTTGTTGCAAACCAAACTTCCTAGTCGAGAAATAAACTGGTTTATGAGTGGTTTAAGATTACCTATAAACTGCCATTTTTGTATACTGTTTTAACTTCTCACAGTATTTCTAGACATCAATCAGAGAACTGGCATTTTGAGTGCGTTGTGTATCATTTTGGATGGATTAATGCAGAACGAATTCAAGAAGTTACCTTCTTAAAGAAATTTGTTTTTTATTTGTTGACAATATGAAATAATGTAATGGTATAATCGCAACTTCGCGCCGCCGGCGTGCGCGCGTGCGGAGTAGTCGCGAGACGCACGTCTTGACATGTTGAATTGTTTGGTGTCTCCACGGTTCACGCGGCCGATTTGTAGCAGTTTTAACGTGTTATGTTTAGTTTTATCAGTGTATTTGAAGAGGGCGGAAAGTTTATTTTTTGTGGATCGTATTAAATTAGGTAGATATATCTAAATTATCATATTCGTACCTATCTGTATAAAGTTTCCCCGATTTCTAAGAATGAGCATTTGACACGCATTGTTTATTTATTTATAGGTAGATGAAACCATTTCGTAATTAATATTATTGTCTAATCTTTATTTATTATTTTAATAATCTTACCCGCTTAATTCATGAGTCGCAATTCAGAATCGGAACTCCTTTTGGTCCTTTTCTGTATTTTCTTCTATTTTTAAATATTTACTGACTCTCCGACGAAAGCCACCAGATCTTTTAATTTGTTTTACTGTCTCCATTGCATAAAGCCAGCTGATCTAGTAAAATTGCACTTATTTACACTATCTTTAAGCAAATAAACATTGGAACCACTATTTCACTAACATATTATTAGACTTACTGAAAGATATCTACAAAAGTAGTTTATGTAGACTTTAGTCTTTTTATAAACAAACATAAGAGTACCACTAGCTAATACGGAATATCTGTAGGAAGTTAAATCTTAACATTTACCATCTTATCTATTAAAATACTGGAAAATAGGTACCTTTAGGCTTTATTAACTATTTATAGAACAATATGTCCTAAGATAATCGTCATACCTAGAAATGTACTTAAAATACGTCTTCTATAGATCAAATCATCTAAAAAAAATCAAATATGAGAAAAGATACACTATAAGGATACTTTTTCTTCATAGAAACCATTTGTAGAAAGCCCTTATCTAAAAATAAACTGCGAATAGACTATCAATAGATAAATTCGTTTTAAGCCTTCAGGCCCATGTTACTTGGGTAGTTTAGTAGGATTCCAATTTGTTAAATGATTAATAAGACCACTGAAAGATACATGAATCCGAAAGACTGTTTCATTGTATACAACCCAAGTTTCATTGTAACTTAACAATGTTGTCGATAACTGCGACATATTGCAAAAAAAGTTATGTTTTATGTGTCCTCGTAGTATGACTGCACCCCAGGCGAACGCGGGAGGGCCCTGGGCATCTCCACGATAGATATCATACACTTTGTGACAACAAAAATATCACGTTGTTTTATTGTGTAGGTATAAAAATATATTTATAATATTTTCATTAAATAAAACAATGTAAGTAACAAAAATAAAAACAAAAACTATACTATGCTAAACTAAACCTACCTTAAGAACTACGGGGACCTAAACTATATATACAAATGTCTCCCACATCACTGCCACTAGGCAAAGTGCCCATAAGGCTGGCTGCGTTGCCTCGCTGAATGGCAATGCCAATTCGTTGGGCGAGGAACGAGCCAGCCCTAGGGTCACCGGAGGACCGGATGAGCAAATAACTTAATTTTTAAAAAAGTTTAATTGCTTCCGGTCCCCAGGGGCCAAGGGTTTCCACTGCGAACGGCGCAAATATGTAGCTGTCGCCTAGAGCTGCATATTTGCGCCGCTTTGCAACTTCAGCGGAGGCCGCAGCCCCGCCAGCCCTCGTTGACGTCGTGCCCAGGTGAGACGGCGCCAGGGTGTCCACACATGTGGCATCCCAGACTAAAGGCCGTCCTTGTTGCCAGGGCACGAGAGTCATCCCGTCGGGTCTCTTGCCGTCATCACGTACCAGGCCACAAGGCTCTAAAGTGGCCGGCACGCTGACGCTGACCAGAGCCCGACGGATGATGTCGTTAAGGCTAGCGTGACGCGACAGGCGACCAGCGCTCTTTGAGCATGCCAGACCATGGTGCCCCAGCCTGTCAACTGTTGTGCCACAGAGGCAGCGATGTGGAACGACTAGGTTCGCCCCGAGTCGCAAGCCGACAGCAATACGGAAACTGTTAGGGTCCAGAAGGTTTCCGTAGTTGGCCGAGGGATAGGCATTGAGCCAGTACCCAGACTCCCTTTCCGAAATCGCTAATAAGCGGGCCTTGTCGGATATATTTGTTGATGAGTTTAAGAGATCTGTTTGCACCCGCCGGCAAATGGGTCCGTCCCAGAGTCTCTGGCTATTGCCATTAAAAGGCGGATCTACCCCTGGACAAGCCAGTCTCCATGCGACCCTAGCCTCGGTTAAGTACGCTATCTCACAATCACGGAGTGATGGATTTAGTATTTTTCCAGTGAGAGATAGCGTACTGTGTACCGAGGACAAGAAAGCCGGCAAGGCGACGCTGGAGATTTTACGTAGGCCAAGACCACCGAACCTTACTGGGAGGGAAGCGATGTTAAACATTCTGCAATCAATTTTAATATTTATAATTTTCTCAATTTGTGTCCAAATAATGTTGTCTATGTTTTCACAAAGTTGTGTGAATTTCCAAAAAGGGCTGCATCGCATGACATAAGTAAATTTAGGTACGAAATGACAAAAACGAATAATAAAAATGGCCATGTGAGGATTAATTTGAAGTAGGCGGTCTGAAAACGAATTAAAATGTTGTATATTTTTATCGATGAAGTTTGGGATAGCTTCCTCAAATACTGGCGCACCAAGGAGGTGAAGTGAAGCTTTGGTGTGAATTTTGATGCCCGGGCAGAGATTTTCAAACGATCTTATGATTTCACATTTATTTTGGATTGCTGAGTCGACGTAAAGTTCACATTTGTTTAAATTTAGTTGTAAGCCTATGGATTCGAAAGCGGATTTAATGGAAATGAAATCATCTTTGACAGAGCTAACTTCGCCCCCTAGTGTGCCATCGTCTAAATACCAGGAATTGAATTTTGAAGTAAGTTCGGTGATGCATGGATGGATACAAAGGCTGAAGATGGCCGGGCCCAGGGGGTCACCTTGCTGGCAGCCGACGGATGAGAGTATGGTATGGCTGTTAAATTTGAGGTGCGTGGGGGAGCTGTAGCATTGCCAAATGTAAGGGTAAATATCTGGGACGGATTTTTTAACTTCATTTAAGATGACATTTCTATTGACCGAGTTGAAGGCATTCTTTACATCTAACTTTAAAAGGACTGAATTTGGGGATTTTCGGAGAAAGGTACGGCAAGCATGGACTGCTGCCTCGCAGCCGCCCTTGCTTCCGAAGCCGAGCTGAATAGGTTGGAATTTAGGTTGGAGGACTGGAAGGACATGTTTACAGCAGATTTTAGAGGCCAAACGTCTGAAAGTTGAACCGATTGCGATTGGTCGCACACTGCCGTCCTTTTTGGAAAGGGCGCATAGGTTAGCCCCATAGAGGGTCTTAGTTACTTCCTCATTTACCTTACCACTAAGCATTAAGTTTACTAACTGAGTGACGCTTGTAAGTAAATCGCTATTGTGAGCGCCAGATGAGGGTGTCAACAGATCTTTGAGGTGTTGGGGCGTAATACCATCCAGTCCGCCAGCTGAACCGTTGTTGAAGGACATGATCGCCAAAAGAACAGCATCTTCAGAAGCAGTAAAGTTGGCCAGAGTGGAATCGGGAGGAGCAGGAAGGTCAGGTATGGTGGGAGCCGGGGGGTGCTTGCTCTGGAGGGCGGTGAGGGTAACATGGGAGTCTGGGGCCGATGTGTCGCTGGAAAAGAGGATACGTGCGGCTCCGCGGAGGTCACCATCGTTAACTTTCGTCTCTACTTTTTTGGTTAAACTGGAAAAAAGTGGCGGTCGTTTATCGGTGGGTGGTGGTTGATAGGGCTGAGAACAGTTTTTCTTAATTTTGCTAGTTATACTTTTGTGCGGACTACGATCAAAGTGTAAAATTGAGTAAGCAAAGGTAAGAAGTTTTTCCCATGACGCTAAAGAATTAATATGGGAACAATCATCCAAAATTTTTATAAGGCTCTTTGCTACGGTGGCTCTGGCTCCTCTTGGAATCCTTTTTGTAACAGGTGTTGAACCTTTGAGAGCGCTAAGTTTATCAGATAACGATATTGACTGGTAACCGGATGTCGAGGATAGTTGAGGAGTTGGGGGTTGTAGAGGTTGACTATTGTCATATTTGTGAGCTTTACCAATGTGGATGTTCAAACCTTTCCGGCCTTTAAACAGTTTGGTGGATGAGCACTGTGGGCATTGTATAAATTCGTCCAGCGACTCATTACCTCGGGGACGTGACATGCGAATCGGGGCTGGGAAAAGCTTATTGAACGTAGTATAGGAAATATAAACGTAAATAAAAACACAATAAACACAGAATATAAGAGACTGTCATTGTGGCTGTCACACTGTCAGTGGGCGGCGGCCGGTGCGCCGACGCGGGCCGCTGCGGATGCTAGGTCTTTTGCCTCTCGTGAATGGAAGGAAGGCGTGACCTCCTTCAGTAAGTCTTCAGTGTTCCTGGGATTGCACGGAGCGAGATGAAGAAAATGTTTTCAAAACGGAGCACTAGCAAAGCTGCACAGCGGATCAACACAGATACAAGTTGAGCCACATTAACTTCACAAATAGATACAGATGTCTTGTATTTAAACAACGTTTTAAGTAAACATCATTTGACGGCTGTCACTATCTCCAAATTTTAATAGATTTCTCAGTTTTATTCCGATTAAAAATAACAAATATCAGTTAATTTCAATGGCAGTGAGTAGTACTCTCTTGCGGAAACCGAAAATTCGCTAATATCGGGCATTTATTAATAATTATAAATATTTGTCGCAGATTTTACTGTGACAACTTGTCAATTCCAGACGTATATCGTATTGTGTACGTATGTTTTATTGTTAAACATCTTACGTAAACTATTGCCATCAATGAAACATTCAACTTTTTAAACTGTCCTATCTCAGCCAATTTGAAAGTAAAAAATCGTGTATTTTGCCATAAAATAGACGAATAGTCATCATTCTTTATGGCGTATAAAAAAGTTTCTCTAGTTCTGAAAATTGCGTGTATATTCTTTAAATGTTTTTGAAAAAAGTGTATTGTTTCAATGTGTACTAGTAAATAGTGTTCAGTGAAACACCGTGCGCTGTTTCATTGTAAACAAAAAATGTCACGGGTAACCAACATTATCTAACACAACTCTACCATTTAACCCAGAACTAACACGGAATAAACGACGTCCGGACCGTATGTACACAACGTATGTTTTATTGTTCAACATATTACTTAAACTATTGCCATCAATGAAACATTCAACTTTTTAAACTGTCCTATCTCAGCCAATTTGAAAGTTAAAAATCGTATATTTTGCCAATTAATAGACTAATAGTCATCATTCTTTATGGTGTGTTAAAAAGTGGCTCTAATTCTGAAAATTGCGTATATATTCTTAAAATGTTTTTGAAAAAAGTGTATTGTTTCAATGTGTACTAATAAATAGTGTTCAGTGAAACACCGTGAGCTGTTTCATTGTAAACAAAAAATATCACGGGTAACCAACATTGAAACAGAGTTACATAAACAGTAGCCAAATAGATTATTATAATATTTTGTGGTTGTTCTTAGTAAAAAGTACTGATTCTTGGGAAGATTAATTTATTAACGAATCTTTATGTCATTGGCGCATTCAGCAAATGAAAAATTTAATGAAAACAATGACATATTAATACAATATGTAGTAACAGAATGTTCCAAAATTTTAAAAATATGTTCTATTACTACGCGTATAATTTTACGAAATAATGAATATATAATATATTTATACTAGTCACCAAAAAATATTAAAAATGTACTACTTAGACTCTCTTGTACCACCCGGGCTTAGCCACATAATCAGGTATTCACCAGCAGGAGCTAAAGTGACCATTTTATTGTACATATAAAATTTGTCACTCTTAGCTACTGGTCAGTGTTTAACCCTAGGTTATACAAGTGGGCCTGAATAGGTTGATAATGAGGTGCTAAACATGAAACATGTTTAAATGAGCCAGTCTCATAGAATAGTAACCTTTTGCAATTTCACATTCGGTGTACAATAAAACTATACAGTACACAATGAAACATGGACCTGTTTCATTGTAGTTACATTACATAAAAATGTTTCATTGTGAGACACTAGGGTATTATTTTAAACTAAATAAAAAAACGAGGCCAAAACTTGAGCTAATTTTAAACGTATTCAGCTTAAGATAAACTTGAATATATACACAATACGACAAAAATATAAATACTACCAAACTATACTCTGTATTCTTGCAAAAAATTACGAAATATAAATAAAAATTGTTACTTTTCCTGGTTCAATTCGCTTTGAAGCATGTAGCGACGTGCTCCTTCTGCGATCGTCGCTCGCACCCTGGGGAGTTGTGGAGGGTCCCTAAGCTCGTTTTTTTTTTTATAGGCGGGGCTAGCCGTTAAGGTCAGGTTTCCAAGATATCGCAAAGTTTCATTGTGTCCGTTTGTGTCAATGTTCCACAACTAACTCTACGTTATTTAACATGTAAGTAGGTACCTACTTATTTGTAAACTACCTATCTAAAATGGTATACCATAAGAAATTTCGTAGATACTTGGTAAAATTGAACCTCTCATAATTTTAAACAGTACATTGCTCGGCCATGAAGTGCTAAGCTTTTATAGTCGTAATGAAAACTACGTAATTTATTGTTAACTCCAGCGCAGCCATAACCGCCCTTGACTTTAATCGTAAAGCTAGAGCAACGTTTCATGTAACAATCTTGTTAAAAACGGCAAATCTAAACGTTTAATTGCGGCCTTCTCAAATTACCTCGTATATTACATTTACGGGAGTGTAAAGTAGGAAAAAATATGGATAAATTAAAACGTCACAGCAATAATGAGTAAATAAAGGAAGGTCGCATTAATCCTAACGTATCCGTGCGCAAACGCAGCCGATAAAAACATTACTCAACGCGGTCAATAAATACACATTAATGTCCTGAAGCATTCAGGTTTACATTCCGTGCGGTTACGACGAGTTTTATACAGCCTGCGCGTACAGACTGCACTGCAAAGACGCCTTATGAAGACGTTTTTATATGCGGTTAGTGACAGGTGCTTTTAATCGCAATATTCGACGCTCCGATCGCTCAATTGCAATTTACTTCATATTATAGACCAGCAAACAAATAGTTTTGATAATACTATATATACATGTGATAGTTAAATGACTGGCAGCGCTTCCACATTAAACTCTAGGGCTTTTTTGGTAATGTGATGTGCATTACCGGTAAGTTTCCAAATACAGTATATGGAATATTCCCAAATGGTACTACTTACATAATAAATAATAAGATTGGGAATTTACTGGGAACGGACGTCTCTATCTCTAGTCGACTATACATTTTAAGCCGCGTTTTCACTTAGTGTTCTGTCTGAGCGAGTATTCGTTCGTTCTTGGGCAGTTGAAAACAATAATTCACATAGTAAAATGTTCGTTCGTCAGCCCACGAACAAGCGAATGCTCGATCAGAACACTAAGTGAAAACGCGGCTTTACGTTACATGCTTTTAATTAGCTAAAAGCTAGGCTTATTGGGAATTAGCTGATTGACCGATTCTTTTTTTTTTATCGAATGAGTATAACCCAAAGATACTCCCGTTAGTACCAAGACAGAGTCAGTAGGATCTTGGAGAAATCGGGTGAAGTCAGTTATTTAGGGTTCTGTAGCCATAATGGCAAAAACGGAACCCTTATAGATTCGTCATGTCCGTCTGTCCGTCTGTCCGTCTGAAGTAATGAAATTTGGTGAGGATATGTGTTGTATAAACCGCTACAAAATTATGATACTATATTGTAAAAAAAAATTGAGGTTGGGGCCCTCCATACATGTAACTGAGGGATAGAATTTTTTTTTTAGATGTATAGAAGCGTGTGGGGTATCAATAGAAAGGTTTTTGATAATGATATTGTAGTTCATATGTCACATTTTTATTTAAGCGAACGGTTTTCGAAATATCAGCTCTCAAAGTCTGAAAAATGTGTTCCCCCTCTATTTTTTAAATAACGTGGTATAAAATTCTAAAAATATGTATATATTAAATAAATAAATAAATAAATATCTTGGGACATCTTACACAAATCAACCTAGTCTCACGGTAAGGTCAATTAAGGCATACATTGATAGAGTTTATTATTATGCATAATAATAAACTCTATCAACGATTTTTGGTTTGATGAAATTACCTCTTATAGTTTTTGAGATAGGTTGATTTAACTGTATATTTTAACGATGAATTGATAATGGTACGGAACCCTTCGCGCGCGAGTCCGACTCGCACTTGGCCGGTTTTTTATTTAATGATTCTTGAACGGTGTCTTGTCTGTTCCATCTCGCAAGCGATCTGCGGCACGCCCGCACACGCAATTACAAGCGGCGAGTAGTGCTACAATCAATATTTATTCACTTGTGAGAGAATGCGCGATATATTAACTCCATGGCTGGCCGAGCTCCGGAGCGAATCGCCATTTTGCGATCGCAGCGAGCGACGTACTCCTCAAATATTAGCGCGAGACGTGACAAAAAGCCTATGGCGAATTTCAAATACCGAGCATCTATCTTTGGCTCACCCATGGCGCCTCCATTAGAGCGATAGAGATAAATCGAAATGTATGATGTTTGAAGTTCACGATAGGCCCTCTGTGCTTATACAGGTTGTTTTTTTTTAAATTTGGTGGCAGCTTATCTAGATCAAATATATCTATCTAACTTTAGTTATTAAGTATTGAAAATTTTATAAATTAAATTGGAGATCACAAAACCAATATAACTTCAATATTAAAAATTAAACTAAATCTAAAATACAAACTACTTAACCGTAGAGACCTAAACCTCGTTCCGGCTACCACCCGGCCCAAACGTGCCGAGAATGCTAGCAGCATTCCCGCGGTGGATGGCCAACGATATTCGTTGGACAAGGTAGGAGCCGGAACGGGGATCGCCACCTCTAACATATAGACGCCGCCCCAGGTCCCTTACAAGTTTTTTGGCCTCTCTGCACCCAGACGTTTCCACGGCGACCGGAATGAAAACGTACGCTGATTCCAGGTTGGCGTACTTGCCGTGCTTATTTCTGGCAGTGTTTTCTGCGGAGATTAAAAATACAAAAAATTACTTCTCACTTTAATTATATTACTTATTTTGATAGGTGCAGTCAGTCACCTAGATTAACTTTTACGTTATTCTTAAGGTTCCCTCACACTTACCATATCGTACTATTTCGAATGATACAAAAACCGATATACCTACCTACCAGGCAACTTCTATTAATGTCCCAAGTTGACGCATATCAAAAATAACACCCTGTATACTGTCTATGCATAAACGCATGCAATCATCCGACTTAATGACGTTGCACGTCGTTTGGATTCACCTATTTCACATTTCGAATCTATTTCAAGGAATAATCGATAACGGTTTGCTTGCGGTTTTATTGTCGATGAAAGATGGCCTTAATTGTCGTTTTGTGACTCGTTTTAACAAATTGCATGGGATCTTTTTATTGTGGAGTATCGATACAAAAACAATAAGTAAGGTAAGTTGGAGTAAATGGGGTTTTTGGAATAGGGTAAGACAAAATGCTACCAGCAGACGCTGTGCCAGAAGAACAACTTGTCTTTCCACATTCTGAAAACTGTTTTTCCTAACTAGTGCGGAAAGTAAACTTCGCGCACTCTTCGCGTAAATTTCTCTTTTAAAGGCACTTGTTATGAAAAAGTCGTTCGATACACGTGTAAAAACTTCTTTATTACTCGGGTGATTGTCGCCCTAGTTTCACTCGTGCTCCAACTTTCACCCTCGTCCAAAAAAAAATTTTTGCACTTGCATCGAAATGTACTATTTATTATCTTACCCCAACTTACCTTATTCAAACTCGCTAGTCTTTTATGATCCTTCGTGATATTTTTTGCAGCTAGACAGCGGGCCTAAAGTTGCATTCAGACCAAACGAGCATTCGCTTTTCTATCCTCCACTCTACGAAATCAACGAATCACGTTTTGTGTAACGATCGAATTTCGTAGAGTGGGGGGATGGAATAGCGAATGCTCGCTTGGTCTGAATGCACCTTAAGATGTTCATGTTTGCGATCACTCTCTGTAAACAGCGTCACATAAAATTGCTATGACCCTTTCCATACATTTTCAATGACAATGAATAGGTTTCTTCTGCTTCTAGTGCCATCTTTCGCTTCCTATACTAGTATGTAAAGTTCTGGCAGAATATCAGCGATGTGGCTTGCCGCATCAACATGCTGAGCCAGCGCCTATTCTCTGCCATGACACATGGTAAAAACAACTATTTTTTGTTTGTAATTCTTCTGCAAGTTAGCTTTAAGTTGCTTGCCTTTTCTTTGTTAATTTCTCTGTTTTTATACCTACCATGTAAGTTGTGGAAATTGAATAAAGTCTTTATCTATCTATCTAAATATCTGCTTATCGCAGTTTGGCAAGCAACATGGCATTTTAAACATTTTCAACCTTCGACACTGCAGCGCGGAAAAGTGACCGAGTGCTTTTTTGGAACCATTGCCCAAGATTTTTAAGCCAGGATATTCTTCTTGCTCCCGCACTCATTTTGCCTTGAAGCTTTCCCTTTATTATTCATTTTAATAACATGTATTTTTGAGATATTCGTTTTTACGTTTTTTTTATGGTGTTTAAGATTTCTAAACCTTAAGCCATCCGCTGCTTATTATGCTAATAAAAATTATCAGTAGGTACTCATAAATTAAACTAAAATCAATAATAATATTAATCAATAAGAATATAAATAATAGAGTATAAATATTATTGATTAAAAGTAAATTAATTTTATTTATCGCGCCATGTCTATACGTAGTATTCTACCGTACACCCACATATCCATTTCTTCGAGAATTTCTCGTTTTCGAGTACCTTCAGATATCGTTTTCATGAGCTAGGCTTTCCAGGTTACATTTAAAATTCCGTGATTCGAAAACATAAAATCCCATGCCTGAATAAAGTTGTTTGGTCTTCAATTGCTTCTCAGTCGTCACTAGTAGACACTAATTGGCCTCGATTGCCATTAATTGGTTTATATTCCAAGAAAACCGATTCTTGGACGCGATCAAGATATCTTCAGAACTCATAGTAGCGCTATTAAAGTACCATGCCTATTCATTTATTCATTTTGATATGAATTGAACTTACGGATAGCGGGCACGCATTATCAAACCGCGATTAGAATAGGATTCGAAAGTACTGTTGACGCAACAGTGTTTAAGTCTATCTAAGATATATTCATATTTATTTTCATATATCCATAGTTTAAGGTGGATTCGACCCTATCCCTGCCGCTTATCTGCTAAAAGATGGCGCTACAATTGCACAAACACCATATTTTCGTCATTTTCTGCTAAACCGAAGATCAGAGTTAACATGTTTTGAGATACGCGCAAGGAGCAAAAAATCTAATGTACAAATTGATAGCAACCTGCACAAAATACTGTTCTTCTAAATCGCAATAATGCAAAAACTAGAAAATTATGTAATTTTACCCTGTAACGCACACTACTACACCTCCCGTCAGTACCCAATGTCAGTTGTACAATCATTACTCATCAATAAACTAGATGGCGCCAGTTAAAAGAACAGCTTTTCTAAATGGTCTAAGTTCTAACTAGAGGGCGCCAATTAGGAAATGACTTTATATTGTATTGTATATTTGTGAAGCAAAACCAACTGTTGGTTTGGTATTAAAATCCCTACTTTTAACTGTACAGATATAACAACAGCTGTAGTAAAGAAGTTATTCCCGTACTCTTCGGGTAATACCTATCCGTCGCCGTTATGTACAACTCTTTAGAGTATTATATTTTTTGGTACAGCTACTTACTGGTAAATAAAAAAGTTATCAAAGAAAGTTACTTATGTCCCAAAACACTAGTATTTACCGCAGCGGGTCTCTATTCGCTAGGAACAATGTGGCAATATAATTACGAGTATAGATTGACCTAAGAAATTCATAGTATTATACTTGATCAACGGCACTAGCACATATCGTGCATGACAGGAACCTTGTCGCGGCTACCCGTCCCTTTTTGATTACATTGATTCAAAAGAGATGAGAAGTTGCGAGCAGGTCACAAATTGCTGGCAATATTGTTGTACAAGATGTGCTAGGGCCTCAAGTATAATAAGTAATAAAATGTGTAGGTATTTTGGGTAGTTCTATGGAGTTAGAAGATTGAAGAAATATATTCATTAGACACGTAGTAGTAGACCAAATTGAATGATCTGATGGACATTTGCCGACTTGCTTTATTACCAACTACGATACTGATGATGTACTAGTGGTTTATCGGACATTTAGATTTTAGACCTTGTTGGAGTAACATTTATATTACTAAATGTTAGCCTACATACCTACTATGTTAGTCTCCAACTAACATTTTACATTACATAATATGTAAGGATAGTGTTATCCTGTCTAAGTTTACCTACATTTTCGCCTACCATCCCATAAGATGCTAATTAGATTGTCCGATATCAATTAAAAGTAGGTTAGGTACGAGTACTTACTTAAATACAAACGCAACGAAGATTTTCCAGACACAGGCGAACAGCTGGACGCTCAATTTTCGGATGCTTTATACCATATAAACAAGGTGCTGTATTTCCGTTGTCAGAGAGGTTTCAGGAGTATTAGGATGCAGTGTAGTTAGACCCCCTAGAGTTTAGTTCATGTTTCAGAAGTACCTACTACCTAGGCATGTTACAGTAGCTAATACCTACTATTTTACGCGGTTTCAACATTTTTCATCACATTTGCTTTCTAAGCGCGCCATTGCTTGTGCATATTGCAGTGGGAGTAATAGAAAAGTGAAATTCCTTAGGGAATACCAATATTTCGTCTCATAACATATTCTTTGTCTGCAAGTGTTATAAAAAACATTGTATGCATCACAATCGGTAAGAGGCATACCTACTAACTCGAGTCATCAAAAGCCCTCCGCCTACGGCGTCGGGCTTCTAACACTCTCGTTAGTGATACTGTACTTACCTCCCTAGATGCACAATGTACTATTATCGACCGCTCTGAAACATTTAAAAACCTTCTAGAGGGACTCTGTATTCCAACCTCACGGGAATGTAGGTATTTGTTTCTTGGCCACCTATTTAGTATAGCCGACGGCAAAGGTCAAATGGTTGATAGTGGCTGTTTTCCTAGCTGTAGATGTTTGTCTGATAGCATTGCAACAGAATGTATTATTATAAATTGTTGAAGGTAGTTAGGTAGGTACTTCTTGAACCTAGTATCTACAAAACGTACTAGAGAGGGAAAGGATACTTTCAGGCACTGTGTGCTTACCATAAGCTGCCGCTGCGTTTTTAACGCGGACTTACTTTCCATCCCGCCCGTAATCGCGTCTTGGGGCAAGCCACCCGTATAGAAAGCACCTATGTAAGTCCGCGTTAATAATGCAGGGGCAGCTCATGGTACGGCTACTGGTTCCACAGGAGGCGAGTAAGGGATGATTTGTCGACTTTTTTCTCGCTCACTAAACAAAGAGTAGATATAGATCCTATGTCAGTAAAATTAACAAATATACCTATACATATATATGTAGATGATCGTTGGCTGTTCACACTGCCGCTTCCTCAGTGAGGGTTTTTAATATTTTTTTCTGACACTGGGGCGGTGATATGGCGTAAGGACCAACAAACTGTCAAAATAAATACGCGAATTGAATTTTCTATATATTTTGTGGTTTATTTATTCTTAAAACCATTACATAAGGAATAATGTTTTCTAAAATAAATAAACGTTTCCGAGTCAATTCCCATGAAATGCCTTTAGTACTTACCGTTTGGTATTCGTATTTGATAGCTGGCTGCCAAATGGGAAATATAGTTTCCCGTCTGGTAGGATGAAATGGGACTAACTTTCCCATCTCGTATCTGGATTTGGTACAAACCTGGTTACAAACCGGTAATGATAAGTCCCGATTTAAAGCCAGTTACCTATTGGGATTTTAATCCCATTTCGAAGCTGGTTTGGTAGCCAATCTACTAAAGGATGAAATGAACAAAGTTCTAGTAATTTTGTTTAGTGTCAGTCATTTTGAGTTCCTGTTTTAGGGCCCAATCTTCAGTTCGGCGACCGTTTTCTAGTCGTCATACATTTATGAAATTAATAAACTCCAAATGTAACGATCCAAATGTAATTATAACGATAATGGCGAGACATTTCGAAATTATACTTCAAATAGTCTGGTCCCGCCATTATAACGTTATAATGGCGGAACCAGGTCCTGAATTCTGTCCATATTCTGTCGATTCATATTGCATCATTTAGTACTTACTGAATTTGTACTATTTGGTACCTGTTGTAAAAAAAATTGTACTTCTTTCATTCCAAAATTATATTTGAAATAGTCTGGTTCCGCCAGATCATTTGAAGCAGACTATTTGAAATATAATTTTAAAATGGAAGAGGTACTAATTTTTTTACAAGAGGTATCAATACCAAATAGTACTAATTCAGTACTAAATAATGCAATATGAATCGACAGAATATGGACAGAATTCAGGACCTGGTCCCACCATTATAACGTTATAATGGCGGGACCAGACTGTTTGAAGTATAATTTTGAAATGGAAGAGGTATTATTTTTTTACAACAGGTACCAAAAAGTACAAATTCAGTACTAAATAAATATTGCAATATGAATCGATCGAATTCAGGATTTGGTTCCGCCATTATAACGTTATAATGGCGGGACCAGACTGATTGAATATAACTTTGAAATAGAAGAGGTACAATTTTTTTTACAACAGGTACTAAATAGTACAAATTCAGTACTAAATAATGCAATATGAATCGATCGAATTCAGGATCCGGTCCCGCCATTATAACGGTTACCTCCAAATACAATTAGAATTTCGATATTTCATGTTCAGTGCCTATGAATCTGACAGCTGTTTGGACCACACGCCTATATAGCGTTGCCTGCAAAAGATCGAAAACCCTAACTTACTGGCCAACGATACAGTAAATATAATAAACAGTAGCCGTACCATGACTTTACAAGTATCGGTAACATTAGGTTTTATTAAATACGTTGACCATCAGCGCAGGCCATCGCGCTCGCTCCTATTTGTAAGCGCGAGCACGATAGAATGCACGTATCGAGTAAAACCTTACGTAATTACGTATCCTTTACTTTCCAGCTCATGGCACGGCTACAGTACCTACCTACTCTTCTGTACTCTTCTGCTGAGAACTAATATTCGCTAAATTTAAATATTGGTGGCCTAAATATATGCATAGCTAAAACATAGGTTTCAATCTGTTGAGTATCGAAAGTTCATCGCCTCGTCTGTTCTTGTATCAACGTCTGTGCTATGTACAAATTGTTTTATATCCATGTAGGAATACTTCAGTAAATAGATGACGAATAGTACCTAATACCAAAGTTTGGGGCTACTATTAACGATGTAATCGAGATAACGGGTTGCCGAATGGTTGACACATACATATTATAGTTTTTATATACATAATATATTCTTGCTCTATATTCTATACTCTGTTTGGTTAGATATTTAAAAAAAGGTAAACAATCTTGCAGTATCTTTTTATTGAAACTACAAGTAGAAAATAAGTTTTACCAAATATACGTAATATAACAAAGGAATACAGTGATTTACATTGTTTTGATTCATTAAGTACCTAGTTTGGATTTTTAAATGCATTTTTCAATAAAAAGATAGTGCAAGATTTTTTTCCTTTTTAAAATACCTAACCAAACAGAGTACAAGTGAGACAATTTTTACATTTTGTTTACAAGTGTGATGTTTGCGCCGGTAACCAATTACAATTATGGTCTCGTTTATACACTTTTCGACCCAGCGAATATTCGATCCGGTAGCAGTCGAGCCAACGTATATTTGTGACCGAGATTATGAGATGACAATCTCGGTCACAAATATACGTCGATTGTCCAATCGAAACATTAATTTTGATTTTAGGATACATTATTTCTACGATTTTCGACACAGCGAATATTCGATCCATAAAAGCCACTCAATAGCTTTTGGTAACTGTGGTTACCAGCTGTCACTCTTATTTTACATAGGAATAAAAGTAGCAGTTGAGCCAACGGACTTTAAGATACTCCTATAGTGCGTACGTATCTCAGTTCCGATTCAATAGTGACATACGAGGTTACTAAGAGTGGTGACAGTTTTCATAAGAACTCTACCTGAACTTCACTCCACAGAATGTGATATTTTTCTGCGCGAGTGCAAGACTGAATTTTCATAGTAGAGGAGAGTGGGGTACAGTGGATCCCTTTTTTTTTACAAATGTTGTAGTGGTGTTATTTTTATTTGTAATTTTCTACATACCTTATTGTCCCACCTATTCCTTAGAGGACACATTTTCCAGCACAAGTATATAATTTACATGTAGCTTTAAAATCATTTTCATTATAAAAAAGTGAACTAAAGTTACCTCTTCAATCAGAAATCACAGAACAGTTCCTAGTTTGAGGTAAAAAAACCAAGAACAAGACTTTTCAGGTATAATTGAAAGTATCTTCCGTTATTTAGTTACTCCAATATTAGTATCACACAGATGAGCAAATTCGTAAAAAAAGAATACCGGATTATTAAAGCCATAAATAAAGCTAATGCAAAATTATCACAGTGCACCTTTATTCACTGTACCCTACTCTCCCCTATTTTTCTGCACAGTCTGGTTGGTACTGTATGCAGATATTTTCTCGCATAATGCATTCGCATAATATAGTTTGATGTTGGTGTTGAAATGTAGACCTCTTTAACTCTTGTCGGTTTCGATCGCCGACACTCATGTAGAAAATGCTCACTTTCATCACTTGTATTCAGTAACAATATTTATTCGGCAAAACACAGCTCATAATAATGTCGAAAATTAAATAGTATATAAACATTGTGCTTAATTAAAAATATATGAATGTTTCTTGTCACCAAGTTCAATACCATTTTCTTGAAACGTGTTCCGTTACATTTTCATTAGGTTCTTTCCGCTGAAGTATCTTCCCAATCTTCAACTGTATTTCAATATTCAACTGAAAAAATATGATTGAATAAATATAAGTATGGTAGCGAGATTAACAAGCCAAAGAAAAAGGCAAGTGTCATGATTTGGCAAGTAACGATTAAGTTAGCGTTTACTCGATACGTAAAGTAGGCGCTCGGCGCTTGATTCATGATGTACTAGAGCATCATGTGAGCGTGATAAAATGCTTTATGTATAGAGTAAACTCTAACGCTGAACAAAGTGTGCCCCGCCTGGAAAATGCCAGTGTTATGACCAGCCAGGTCAACAGATTTGACCCAGTGTGACTTTTTTTGTGGGGTGAGGTGAAACGGCGAGTATACGTTGAAGAGGCCCCAAGTCCAATAATAAGAGCATTTTGATGAACTTAAAAGTGAAAACTTGTGATGGGAAATATCGAAGGAAACATTCATGTAAATTAATTAATAAGCATGAGAAATGGACTCCATTAATTAGGTATGTTTTTTTGATTCCAATCATTGTACATAATAGTAGTTTATGCAACTGTACGTAATGCCTGATTACGTATAGTTGCATACACTACTTTATCTACACACATATCATAAGTGCTCTAAGATGCGTTCAGAAACAGAGCCTTCTCATACTTGGCTCTCGACTTTTGCGGCAACAGGTTGTTAGTTGCTGTCATAGCTGCATTGAGTATGTCCGGCGGAGTGCTCATATCGTTATCCGAGTCACTGCCACTCATTATCAAATAATTATCAGTATTATCACAAAGTATTTACAACTTTTCACAATTTTTCACTTGTAAGGCAATAAACAAAAGGCAGGAATGGCACCGATTTGAATTTCTGTATTTTTTTTTAATCATAGACAATCGAATGATGTCCCTATTCTTGTGTCACTCGATATGAAAATATCGTCCGATTGTTACTAAAAAATATACTGAATTAACTTATTGTGTTGATGACTGGCTGAATATTTATAGATACCAGAATAGGCACCCCACTTGAATCTGACAGCTGTTCCAAATTTAAAACTCATAACCTCCGGAAAAATCGTATATAATGTTAACTTTATGTATGTGCCAAGTTCTGATGGTGGGTAATGCTGGTCATTGTCTATTGTTTCTGGACGCATTTTAGAGCACTTAACGATATTTGTGTAGATAAAGTTGATTTAAAATTTTGAAATACGCCTCAATAAAGAAAGTTTCTGTGCTACTTTGTAATTTTATCACGTTTCCCAGACATAATTTAAAACATTCGACAAATTTGTCAGCCTCCGTAGCCTAGTTGGTAGTAACCCTGCCTACGAAGCTGGAGGTTCCGGGTTCGAATCTCGGCGAGGGGCATTATTTGTGTATTTATTTATCACAAATATTTGTTCCTTGGTCATGGTTGTCTATATATTTAAGTATCTATATGTATCTATCTATTATATATATCGTCGCCTAGTACCCCACATCACAAGCCTTAATTGAGCTTACCTTGGGACTAGGTTGATTTGTGTAAGATGTCCCAAGATATTTATTTATTTATTTATAACACACAGAAAAATTCTTTATTTTGACGGGCCTAAGCCCGTGCAAGTAAGACGGAGGATTTGGGATCTAGTAAGATATTTTTGCCAAGTCATAATGATAAGTTGATACTCGATGCACATTACCGCCGCCGCTTTTCCAACCCGCCATGCCGCGTGCGATGACGTTTTAAATAAATAGTTGCCAGTTCGTGTGTTTTGCTAGTTATGCACATTGATAATGCGCAATGCGTCCAAATTTCCTGTTAGGTTTGCGGATAAGTTAAAACATTGGTATTTCAGTTTTTTTGTACCTACTAACAAAAAATGCTAGTATTCTGTAACTTGGACTACTATTACGTATGTTGATTTTTTTGTACTGGTGAAAAAGTAACCCATGTATATATATACACATATATATATGTGGTCATATGTATATGTGGTCTGTCAAAAAAGTACCTACTACTGGAAAATAAACCTTGAAAATAAAATTCAAATTCCAATTACATTGGTGACAGACGTCCTTTCAGGACGCCTACACAGATCAGGGGATAAGGTTTAAATTTATCAACATTATTTATTTCTCATTTCTAATATCTACCCTCCATACTTAACTTTAGTGGGTATACCTGCTTAGCCAATTTTGCTATTTGATATTGTCGCTTATTGGAAAGGATGTCGATTAATTTAACCATACCGATAACTCTTTTCACAAAATAATTATTGCCGAGTGATTTAAAAATGCCACGAAGAAAAAAAACCTGTGACGAAATGGAGCTGTGGAAAAATATTATCCTGAATTACATGCCAAATTATACAATTATGTCACAGGGTGGATACGGCATACAAAAACTAAATCTGACATTTGTCTGTGCCTATGTGTGCGTACGGGTATGTTTGTACACGCGCAACTCGCACAATCACGCAACAGGGCTGCCTCAGATATGGCAGATTAACTAGTTGGTACTTAAGTAACAAATGAATATATACTTTAACCTGTACAATACACATTTAGTAATTTCTAAGTTAGTGTATAAATAAAATACTCACTTTCACCACAGAATAAGTAATTATAGCACATCTCCAATTCTAACGGAACAGAACACCGCAACCCAAGGAAACTATTGTTTTTGTCACGTCCAAGAAATATCACTTTTTTAACACCATTTTATCATTGTTACACGTGTCATCTACATAATAGTTACATATTGTGATAAACATTTTCATGTTAGTTTTAACATCTGCTTCGATAATATTGATGATGATTTTAACCAGCTTCGAGTTCCCTCGCACTTCCTCCAACTTCATCATCAGGCCTATCTTGTGGTATTTGACCCAACTGCTAATCCTAAAAAGCCAACATAGCATATCATTATCTGAAACCAACTCCGAGTTCCCTCGAACTTCCTTCAAGTTCATCACCAGACCCATCTTGTGGTATTTGACCCAACTGCTAATCCTAAAAAGCCAACAGAACATATCATTATTTCAAACCAACTCCGAGTTCCCTCGCACTTACTCCAAATTCATCATCAGGCCTATCTTGTGGTATTTGACCTAACTGCTCATCCTATAAAGTCATCGTAGGATATCATTGTCTCAAACCTATTCCGAGTTCCCTGAAACTTCGTCCAATTTCATCATCAGGCCTATCTTATGACACGGAACCCAACTGCATACCAAGATAATACTAAAAAGCCAACATAACATTTATCGATGTCAAATCAACTCCGAGTGCCCTCGTACTGCCTTCGAGATCAATCATTGTCAGGCCCATCGGTGGAATCACATGGGCGATGAGCGTTCCTGACTCAAAAAACCTGCGTTAAAAAAACTGTCCACATTACGTACTTACACAATAAACTATAAAAAATTTGAATCAAACGACTT
>JALPQI010001099.1:0-13217 GCA_025490895.1 Thaumatotibia leucotreta | reverse complement strand
GGCACTACTTGGCTCTTATCATTGTAAGCGTGAAAGGGTACATCTTCAGCTCCCTCTAAAACCTCACCGAGAAACTGATATTTCGGTTGGTTTAAGCTTTTCGAATAAAGGTAAACATTATTAAACCTAAGACCGTTAGGGTGTAAGAGTAGTGTCAGCAGAACATTAGTCTTGCCACAATTGGAGGGTCCGCAGATGAGACATCTGACGTTATCCGCTAACAGTGGACCGTGTTTGAAAAAAGATTGTCGTTTATTTTTCTTACCATTTCGCGGGTTTATATTATTATTATTCGTCACCACCACATCCCAATCTTTGACCATGAGCGATGTGTTTTGTTTTTTAAGCTTCATTTTCATATGTTCAATTGAATAGTTAGCACGTGTATATATACATAAATAATCACTCACTGTTACAAACAACAACAACAACAACAACAACAACAAAATAACATGTCTAATAATAATCATGAAAAGTATGAGTCTGAAGCAGAGATAGAACTAATGCCCACAGAGTTGGAGACTATGACAGATATTGAAACGGAGACGGCGATGGAGACGGAGACGGAGACGGAGACGGCGATGGAGACAGAGATTGATATAGAGCTAGATGTGGAGGGGTGTGCGGAGGATATAGTGATGAATTCAATGGTTTGCTGTTGCCACGAGTGTTGTTGCTTATTTTAAAGAGATGTATATATATGCACCTACATTATACAGACGCTAAGCATTCAATCACAAGTATTTAATATGATAACACACACGGATGGGGTTAGTGTTAGACGTCAGTCCAAACTGCAACGACGACGACGACGACGATTACACGAGGGAGGTGGTATTATTAATACCATAATTGATAAGTTACCATTCGAAGTTCACATACCTGGCTACAATTATTGCGGTCCAGGCACGCGATTGAAGGAGCGATTGACACGTAACGATCCCGGTGTGAACCCCCTCGACGAAGCTTGCAAATTACACGATATTGCCTATTCACAAGACAAAACATTAGAGGGACGTCATCAAGCAGACTTGCAATTGGCCGAAGCGGCAAAAAAACCGTTGGAGTGGTAGTAGTAGCACTAGTCACGGTGAACGATTAGCCGCTTTGGCGGTAGATAAAATTATGAGATTTAAAATCAAACGTGGAATGGGTGCTAGCAGCGTTAACATTTCAAAAGTTATAAAAGCTAGTCGCGATGCGGTTAAAAAACAAATTGCTAAAAGGAAATCAACAAATTCCAATACACTACTCAGAGTGGGTGTGAAAGCTGCTAAAAAATATATCAATGCTCATGGAGGTGAAAACAAACACATTAAACATCGTCGTGTCATACCCATACCCAAGACGGGTGGCTTTCTACCATTGATACCACTATTGGGTGCTTTAGCAGCCACGGGAACGTTGGCCGGTGGAGTCACCACTGCTGCTAAAAATATCTATGAGATGGTGAGGAATAGAAACAATGGAGATGGGAATAGTAGTAGTAGACCTATTGGTAAAGGTTTATATTTAGCACCTTATAAACAGGGTATGGGACTTTACACTAACCCACCAGCAATCAATAATAAAATAAAAAAAAAATCAAGAAATTAAATTTACCGCCAAAAGACAAAGCCCTCACCAACGTGGACATTATAGTACGGTCAAATCGTACATAATTTTACCCTAAACTCGCAAATCAAGTAGTATCGCTGCATTTTTGGTATGTTGTTTAGACACCATAGGACAGTATAAAACCATATTTTGCAAGCAAAAAAAAGTTGTGCTAGCTGGGTAGTACGTGAAAAACTGCGAAATTTACGGCCATTTTTTAGTTTCTGATTTTTATTTAAAAAACCTTTAGTTTTTTGATATAATATGTAAATAAACGTTTAAAGACTAATAAATTTCCAACAATTTGAGCTATCATGCATTACCGTAGGTTTTATAGTTTCAGAGATTCGAGACTTTAAAAAGTACCCCTTTTTGTAAGCTAGATAAAATTTTGTGTTTTGCTAACGTTTTCGACTTAATATCGCCTCACCTAATTATGCTACGAAAAACATGCAATAATGACCTTATAGCGCACTTAATATTCTTTAATTTAAGGGTAAAATTAGGTCTGTGAACTTTGTAGTTGAAAGTATAAACTCGAAATTCCAAAGGCAGGAGGCCCGCTATCTAAGTTTTTCATACAAATCGCAAGTCGAGTTGCAAAGCTGCAATTTTGGTATTTTATAAAGGCCTTATAGATATGTACGAAAATGCATATTAAAAGAAAAACAAAAAAATAATTTGGGTATAGGACGTAAAAAACGGGAAAAAAATCGCACTTTTTTTAGTTTTTGACGTTTAACTAAAAATCTATTATCTTTTTGATACTGATTGCTATAAAACTAAGAAAGAACATTAAATTTGAAAGGATTTGAGCTACGTTGCATCACCGTAAGTTATATATATTTAGAGATACGACATTTCATAAAGTGCCCTTTTATCAGAACATAAACAAATTTTAGGTTACGTTAAAGCTATTCACTAAATATTGGCAAAACGTTCGCGCTAAGAGAAAAAAAGTAATTGTAGATAATAACTACATTAAATTTGGAACAAATTGAGCCGATAACAATTACTGTAAGTCTTATAGTTGGGGGTATACGAGGCTTCAAAACATGCATTTATTTTCTTAACTTAATAAAGGGCACATTTTGAAATGTCGTATCTCTAAATCTATATAATTTAGGGTAATGCAAGGTAGCTCAAATCCTTTCAAATTTAATATTCTTTCATAGGTTAATAGCAATTAGTATCAAAAAGTTATAATTTTTTAGTTAAACTTCAAAAACTAAAAAAAGTCCGATTTTTTTTCAGTTTTATACGTCCTATACCTAAATATTTTTTTTCTTCTTCTTGTAATATGCATTTTCGTACATCCCTATAGAGCCTTTATAATTTACAAAAATTGCAGCTTTGCAACACGACTTGCCATTTGTATGAAAAACTTAGATAGAGGACCACCTGCTTTTTGAATTTCGCGTTTTTAGTTTCAATTACAAAGTTTACTGGCCTGATTTTACCCTTAAATGAAAGAATATTAATTGCACTATAATATAATTATTTCATGTTTTTCGTAGCATAATTGGGTAAGGCGATATTAAACCAAGAACGTTAGCAAAACTCAACATTTTATCTAGTTTACAAAACAGGGTACTATTTGAAGTCTCGAATCTCTGAAACTATAAGACCTACGGTAATGCATGTTATCTCATCTTATTACAAATTTATTCATCTTTAAACGTTACCTGATACATATTGTCAAAAAACGTAAGGCTTTTTTTTATAAAAATCAGAAACTAAAAATAGACAGTAAATTTCACAGTTTTTCACGTATAACGCAGCTAGCACAACTTTTTTTTGCTTGCAAAATATGGTTTTATACTGCCCTATGGTGTCTAAATAACATACCAAAAATGCAGCTTTACTACATGTTTTGCGAGTTTAATGTACGATTTGACCGTACTATTATGGGGTATGTGCATAGAGAGAAAATCCCATATTTTAGAGGTATTTTCATGCGAGATAATCTACCTTTGAAACCACCACACTATTATGAAACTGGTATAATTAATTTGGACTCGCAACAGGGAGATGGCACACATTGGTGCGCTTACATCAAGAAGGGTGACTACTGCTTGTACTTTGACAGCTTTGGTGATTTGAGACCTCCTCGAGAGTTTGTTGATTATATCAACAACAACAACAACAACAATTCTGGCGGTGGTGGTGGTGGTGATGGTGCAAGCGTGCGAGTAGAGTATAATTATAATCGATTACAGAAATTTAATACTGTAAACTGTGGACATTTGTGTTTGGAATTCCTGTGTAAAAACGCTAAACGTTTGTTTTTAAATAAATAGTTAAACATCACACATGTGGTTTCATTCTCATAAGGACAATCGTCACATGACAATTGTTTACCTGTTAAAATTAATATAGATAATAATAATAATAATAATTGTTGTTATGGCTTTAACGTCATCATTCACATTGAGTCTAAGTGGTGAGGAGGCAGTTTTGAATGCAGACTTTCAACCGGCTCTAGAATTGAACCCCGACGCTTCATACGAGTGTGCTCTAGTTTACTTTAAGACTTTCAACTCTATTCCCAACGTGGATAAGAGCAATAACCTATTTCACTACGGTGACAACATTATAACAATCCCCGAAGGCTCATACGAGCTCAATGACATTATACATCACTTGAATAAAGAAATGGAAAAGTTGGCTCACCGTAAAGGTGATGAATTGATTGACATTTCCGTAAATAGTAACACCTCCAAATGTATGATGTTCTCGCCAAAGTTTGATATTCACTTTGACAAACCAAACTCTATTGGTAATCTCTTTGGCTATTCACAAAAATCCCTTAAAGCCAAAATGATTCATTGGTCGGATAAATCCATCAACATACTGATAACAAACACTATAAGAATAGAGTGTAATATTGTAGAGGGTTCATTTATAAACAACCATCCATCACATGTTATACACGAATTTTCACCTCAAGTCCCACCCGGTTATCAAATAATTGAACAGCCCTCTAATATTATTTATTTACCTGTAAAAAAGAGTAACAACCGCATTCAGAATATTGAAGTGCGCATAGTGAACGAGCGCGGTGATATAGTTAATTTCCGAGGTGAAAACATCTCACTTCGTTTACATATTCGACAAAATTAAAAAAAAAAATGATTATTCATCACAATAAAAGCGTAGGTAGCAACGTTTATACTATCAGTCCAGGTAGTACGCCCCACGAGAAGGTTGCTGCTACTACTACTAGTACTACAAAGAAATTAACTCGTGAAAATAGTACATTTTTACAGAGCATTGGTTTTAAAGTATGTCCTCATCATCTATATTAGACATTGGTGAGCAGGTGTCATTCGATGACTCTATAGAGAGTATAGAATTTCATCCTTACACTCCATACAATGACTCTTTCAAAAACAATGATAACATTCACATTTGTATCAATCGTCAAGATCTAATCCTACTACCGTGTCAGAGTCAAATATTAGTGGAGGGTACGCTGGAGAAAGGGTGCGTTATGGTAAACAATGGTGCGGCATTTTTATTTCAAGACATTCGCTATGAATTTAATGGTGTGGAGATTGATCGATCGAGAAACTGCGGTATTACAACCACCATGAAGGGACTCGTCTCCTACACCAAGGAAATGGATTATACTCTTCAAAACGCAGGGTGGGAGGTGGGAGGTAAAAAGATACGTGAAAAGTTCTCCGTAACCATACCCCTATCACATTTCTTGGGTTTTGCGGAAGACTATAAGAAAGTTATAATGAATGGTAAACACGAGTTGATTCTCAATCGCGCCAGTACCGATTTAAATTGCTTTGATATTGACGAGAGTATCGTTCCAGCACCGACCAAACTCGACATTGACATTACACGCGTCATATGGCGGATGCCAGTCATCAAAGTGTCTGATAAGGAAAAGCTGCGTTTGATGACATATGTTGAAGGGGGTATCCCCATTCAGATAGCGTTTCGTACGTGGGAACTGTATGAATATCCCATATTACCTTCATCTCAACGTCACATTTGGTGTATCAAGACGACTACGCAGTTGGAGAAGCCTCGTTATCTTATAATTGGTTTCCAAACGGCTCGCAGGAACGAAAAGAATAAGGATATGAGTCAATTCGATCACTGTAATCTCACCAATTGCAGAGTGTATTTGAACGGTCAGTACTATCCATATGACCCCTTTTCAGCTGAATTTAAACAGAATAACTATACTCTGTTGTATGACGCATTCACCAACTTTCAAAGATCTTATTATAACCGTGAACATACGAGTCCTCAAATAAGCTATGGACATTACAAAACCAAATCCCCATTGGTCGTTATCGATACATCGAGACAGTGTGACAGCTTCAACTCGGGAGGCGGTGCTATTGATATAAAATTGGAAATGGAATTTAAGGAGAATGTGCCCTCAAACACTGCAGCATACTGTCTCATTATAAATGATTCACTATTTGAATACAACACCCTCACAAGCACCACACGTAAAATTATACAGTAATAGCTAAACTAAAAAATAGTACGCCACCAACCATCTGTAAACGTAAACGTGTGCTTGGAAACGTGTAATAAAAAACAAAAATGAATCATTTAAATCAATTTTTCCCATCTTACACACCATCCATTGGTTACTGTGGTAAAAATAACAGCGGCAGCGGTAGCGGGGACGGTGACGTAGTAGCAGGGGTTAAAGATTGGCTTGAATTGTGCAAGAGTGTCTACAATCTGGATGCGGCTCTATTGAAAAATATCTCTGTATATTTGAAGCTGCGATATAATGAAACTAAAATCAACTTGGAAACCTGCGTTAGTATAAACGATGGACAACAGGAACTCACGTGTGAAGAATGGAATAGAATATTTGCAGAGAAAGTTTCAATTATTGGTGGCTTTTTTCGAAACCCACTGAGTGTACCACCAGAGCTGCTTCAATGCGATCGGCTTCGATTGTGCATTTCTCCACCGGTGCTTTTCCTCACTGCTGCCGGTGTGGAATCTCCATTTAGCCCATATAACCCAATGGTGATAAATCACGCAGAATGGTGTCAAATTGAAGCTGTGATAGAGTGCATCAACGCTCGAATCGGATACGTAAACAAGATAAAGTCTACCTACGAAAACCGTCTCAATTTTTTCAAGAAGCATTTCAAGATTTACCGCCCCACCACTGTTCAAGAGGCGCGCAATATTATACATGAATTGTGTAATGTTAATGATATTGTTGACTCTGAAATAAAATGTTATTGCGCATACATTCTATGTAATACCTACTTTTTACAGTAAGTTATCATTTGCTAAAAATAAATTACTTGAAATCATGTCAACTCATTCGTTTTAATTAAAAATACCCTTATCTATTAACAAGCGGCTAGGCAAACATGCGGCTCCCACGCTAGCGTCACTAAAGCGGACACAAACTATAGACTTTATATATATAGGTATATATAATACTTGGGGTATAAAAAGGCGGTAGCGCGGGAGCCGCATGTATAATATATGAACCGTACGGCAATCACCATCGTTCGGCTACTATTATTATTATTATGGCATCCATATACCATTGTAACTTTTGCAATGAAGACGTCCCATCAAACAGGCTGATTGCTCATTCAAGGAGCAAACGTCACAAGTTGCTGTGTACTGAAGAAAGTGATTCCAATGAAGATGGTGCCATGTACATTGTGAATAGTGCATTCAAGTGTAGACTCGTGAGTTATCGAATTAATGGGAGCTCAAAAATATTAGATCCTAAACTTTATTTATTAGATATTGGAGAAAAGCTCAAAAATGTGATTAACGTTGAGCTACAAATTCATAAACATGTGAAAGTGAATATGGAACTATTTTGTACTTTTGTAAAAACCAACGCTGACGGTGAAATAATGCGGGATTTAAAATCATTCAACACCAAAAACGTAATCCTGCAAATAGGTTCTCTGGATTTCCCCTCATTCTTTGAGCACACCATTTTATCCATATTAAAAAAGTGCGAAGACTTTCAAGAACGTGACAGCGGGTGGGCGCTTGAAAAAATTGAATTCTTCGAGGTCAACATAAACAAATATAAACCGCTTCGAGGGTCATCGTACATTCCTCTTCCGAAAGCGGTGAAATTGAAAAATGCATGTGTTAATGTGAAAAATACTGGCAATGAGTGCTTTTTTTGGGCTGTCGTCAGCGCTCTTTATCCAACAGGTACAAAAAATCCTAATCGATGCTCATCATATCCGCATTATAAAAATGTTTTGAAAACTAGCGGTATCAAACTTCCGGTTTGCTTTTTAGGTATAAAAAAATTTGAAAAATTAAATAAAATCAGTGTAAACGTATATGGTATTGACTCTAAGAAAAAAACGAAAAGTGATGATGATTTAACAATTGTACCCTTACGAATTTCTGAAGTGACTCATAATCGTCATGTGGATTTATTGTATTACGAGATGGGAGCTTTATCTCACTATTGTTGGATTAAGAACTTATCGCGTTTGGTTCGCTCACAAATAACAAAGAAAAAGAACAAAATTTACCTATGTCATGGGTGTTTACAACACTTTGAGAGTGAAACTAAACTTAAACTCCACCAAACCATCGGTTGCACTCGCACGCTTATAGAGCTACCTTATGGAAAAGATAAGTACTTGAGCTTTACAAACTATAAACATAAAATGAAAGTGCCATTCGTAATTTATGCTGACTTTGAATCACTCTTAGTTCCTTTAGATAGAGACCATGGTGGTGGTGAGATACCTACTACTTATTACACGCAAAAACATATACCATGTAGTTTTTCCTATTATATTCATTGCGATTATGATAAGAGCTTATCGAAATTTGTCATTTATCGTGGTGAAGACTGCGTTGAGAAATTTATTAAATCACTCTACGAGGACGCAGAGATAATTATTCAAAACTTACACAAAGTTATCCCTCTAGCAAGTGATTTTCGCGATAATTATTGTAACACCAATACCTCCAACATTTGTCATATTTGTAGTAAAACAATAGAAGAAAGTGAAACTCGCGTTATTGATCATTGTCATTTAACAGGTAATGTGAGGGGAGTAGCACACAACTCGTGTAATTTAAAATTTAAAATAGCAACATTTATCCCTGTGATACTCCACAACTTGAGTGGGTACGACAGTCATTTATTTATAAAAGAATTAGCCAAGACCGGAGGAAACTTAAACTGTATTCCCATCAACAAGGAAAGATACATTTCTATTGATAAACGAATTGGTGATTATTCTCTAAGATTTATCGACTCGTATAAATTCATGGCTAGTAGCTTGGATGAATTAGTTAAAAACCTTTCACCTGAGCAGTTCAAAATACTACCAAACTTCTTAAATTCTCACGATCAAAGTGAACGAGATAATCACATGCAACTGTTGACACGTAAAGGGATTTTCCCCTACGATTACCTAAGCGATTGGAGTAAATTTGAAGAGACTACGTTACCCGAGCAATCGGCATTTTATAATAAACTTACCGACACCCACATATTAGATAAGGACTATCAACATGCTAAAAATATCTGGAATACTTTCAATATTCAAACTTTGGGGGAATATAGTGATTTTTATCTTAAAACAGATGTTTTGTTGTTAGCGGAAGTCTTTGAAAACTTTCGTCAAGTGTGCATAGACGCCTACGAACTTGACCCATGTCAGTACTATACTGCTCCCGGTTTGAGCTGGGATGCCATGTTAAAACACACCAATGTTTGTCTCGAATTACTAACTGACTATGAAATGATTCAATTTATAAAGAGAGGTATTCGAGGTGGCATTAGTCAAGCGTCAAACCGATATTGTAAAGCCAATAATATATTTATGGATGATTATGACGTTAGCCAAGAGAGTAATTTTATCATTTACTTAGATATAAACAATCTTTATGGTGACGCTATGCGTCGACCGCTTCCCATCAATAACTTTAGGTGGTTGAGCCGAGAAGAGATTGAACAGTTTGATATAACATCCCAACAGATGGATTCAACTGTTGGATACATACTAGAAGTCGATTTAGAGTATCCACACACATTACATGATCAACACAATGACTATCCTTTCTGTGCTGAAACGAAAGTACCATTAGGAGGTAAAATTAAAAAGCTTTTACTCACTTTAGATAATAAAACTAACTACATCATACACTATGTCAACCTAAAGCAATGTACTGATAAAGGTTTAGTATGCAAGAAAATTCATAACATTCTAGCATTTAATCAATCAACCTGGCTTAAATCGTACATTGACTTGAATTCTCAAATGAGAATTGAGGCGAAAAACACTTTCCAAAAAAACTTTTTTAAGCTAATGAATAACTCCATTTTTGGTAAAACTATTGAAAATGTCGAGAAAAGAGTTGATGTTAAGCTGTGTAGTCACTGGGATAGCGTACCAACAAAAGGAAATTGTAAATATGGTCTTGAACGTTACATATCTAGACCTAATTTTCATAGCGCTAGCATTTTTTCAAAAGACCTTGTAGCGGTTCAGATGAATAAGAGTAAAGTCATTCATAATAAACCAATTTATGTAGGTTTTACAGTATTAGAAATTAGTAAGACCCTTATGTACAATTTTCACTATGATTACATGCTACCAAAATATCAAGATAATGTTAGGTTGTTATACACGGACACAGACTCTTTTGTTTATAATGTAAAAACCCCTAATTTTTACAAGGATATTGAGTCTGATTTAAACGTTAGATTCGACACTTCTGACCTACCCATAAATAACGTCTATAACTTACCTCTGGTGAACAAAAAAGTTGTTGGTATGATGAAGGATGAAAACAACGGTGTCATTGTTCGGGAATTTGTAGCTTTAAGATCTAAAATGTATGCTTATATTTTGAATGAATATGATAAGGATAATAAAAGAAAGTGTATCAAAAAGAACAAAGGTGTCAGCGCAGCCGCTGTTAGGCGATTGAATTTTAAAAAATATTTTGAATGTTTAGATTTAAGCACAAAGCCGATTTATGATGACTTGTATAATCTAATTAGTAACAAACATGACATGTACACACAAATTAAAAAGAAAAAAATTCTATGTGGTAAAGACGAAAAACGATGTATCTTAGATGATGGTGTCAAAACCCTAGCGTGGGGTCACTATGATATAGTTCAATAATATTATTTATTTTACTAATAAACTAGTTTTAAACAATCAATGTTTTATTATTATCTCTACACCCATACCTAACAATATTATTTACTCACTATTTACACTCATGAGCAATGTAAAGAGGTCAAAGTGTATACTTCAATATCTATAATAAGTACCCCCGTTTTAATTGTACACATTCATTCAAACGCAACTCGGCAAATGAGATAACGCATATCCTGTAATGATAAAACGAGAACATAGCGCGTAGGACAATTTATATATTTTAGCCTATATAATGTCCCACTGCTGGGCACACGCCTCCTCCCGTATATGAGAGGGATTGGGCAGTACCAAGTTACACTGGACAAACACTCCCATCCCACAGTTGACCAGTCAAAGTCGACACCCTTCGAGTTCCAACATACAGTTGCTCACTATAACTTGACACCTCTTGACCTTTGATGACGTAATCACATGTAATTATAAACCTAACACCTCGCTAATTAAGACCCAATCAAAAATAAGATAACGCAATCGCATGTAATGATAAAAAAACAACATATAACCTTTCACCTCGCCAAATGAGATAACACAATCACTGTAGGTCAGCTATGTAGGTCAATCTTCAAATACCTAAACACTCGTTTACATTTTTTACCTAAACACAGGCTCCAGGTCTCAAGTAACACTGGACAAACACTCACAGTGCATACAATTAACCAGTCAAAGTCGACACCCAACTTGTCACAGAAGCCTCCCATCGATTTCAGGTGACTAGTTACACTGAACAAACACTCCCAGTACATACACTTGTTCAATATAAGTTGGCATCTCGCCATTGTCACGGAATCCTCCTTTCTACACTACTGGAGAGGCGTGTAAGGATTTTATTACTCGTATATTCGTAATTTATATAACTGGCACATAATTGGGGTCATTAAACATGAGTCTGACTTATAAAAAAATAGATCACACAGTTGTTATGCATTGTTATACTGTGCTCAATATGCAATACTTTTATTTCAGGGCAAAAACATGATTTAATCTAAATATTAAAAAATATCGTCCCACTGAATGTATTTCTGATAATCATGCCGTGAGAAGTGTTTTTCAGACAAAAACTGAAAGCTTAAAGATTTATTGAACATAATAAAACATAAGGCAAACAAACAAGACCAAGGTTGACAACTGTCAAGAAGATCTGCCGGGAGACCAGCGACAAGATGGTCTGACGAGATCGACCGAACGGCAACTAAGCAGTGGATGCAACTAGGACAGGACCGAGGTTGACAACGGTCAAGATCTGCCGGGAGACCACCGACAAGATGGTCCGACAATCTACTCAACGGGAACTAGAACAGAACCGAGGAAAGTGGCGTAATAAAGAAGAGGCCTATACCCAGCAGGGGGTGGACACGGGCTGAATAGATAGAATCAATGTACGAAAATAACTGCAGTAGTTGTAATAACTGTGTCGCAGTCGGTTATTTTATCGCCAGATTAACCCAAGAATTAATACGAAGTACTTAATCAATTTCAACTTCTATTCAACGATCATAATTCTCATTTCAAGTTCAATTATCTGGAAAACGTTAGTAATGTATTCTTTGTTAACCATTTCGCACCAATTAAGGCATACGCATACTTATTACATTTGAACACGAATCTTGATTATTTGATTTATGCGAGTCGCGATCATGTGAGGACACATATAAGTGACACATTCTGTTCACAGTCTATGACAGTTCATGCTTATGGTAACAGATATATACAAACGTAGATCACCTAGCTATACTGGGTAAACATAAGCACATTCCCGTTGCTTGTCAGGTTTTGGGACTCAGAATAGGCCCCTTAGGTTTTTGGGAGTTTCAGTAGATGCATAGAAAAAAATATCACTTAAAACAGGTGCTACGTATTAAAGTTATTATTAATATGTACTATTTTTTGGCACATTCTAAGGCATGTGGCTGGCTTATAACGGGGAAAAAATCCAATTAATGTAACTTAGAAATTTTTACATTACATTATGAATCAGACCCCAACTCTATTACTCTCTCAACTCTATTAGTTTGACCCTAACTCTATTAGTTTTTTATAGTAATTGACATAAGTATTTAAACTTTAACTGTATTCTCCATTTTGTAGTTGGTAATTTTTAGTACCCTCGTGTACTTATTTGAAAATAATTTGCATGTTGATGTTGTATCGACTGAATACTGTGTCTAGACTAAATTATATTTAAGAACCATTGTACTACGTGTTCAAGCAAATAAACAATTCTATTCTATTCTATTCTATTCTATTCTATTCAGAAGTACAATGTAATATGCCTAAAAAAATTCAATTTCGTTTGTTTGTTTAGTAACCTTTTCTGTCCCAATATTCAATACATAGCAATGTTAATTCAATATTGCTACCCCCAGGTAATTACGTCTTACCGTATCATGCCCGTTTGATCATAGGGAATAAATCAAAACTAATTTCGAAAGAACACCAAATAGT
>JALPQI010001098.1:0-13386 GCA_025490895.1 Thaumatotibia leucotreta | reverse complement strand
GTGCCAACATAAAAAAAAAAAAAAAAATAGCTTTCATTTACATATGCATTCATATTATTACTTTAGTATTTCCAGTTTAGTATGCCCTGAAAAGCGGGACAACTGGCGTCCCGCGCGAGCCTTTTGCGGGACCTATACTTTAGGGCCCCAGAAACGGGACGTCCCGCATATAACGGGACAGTTGGCAGCCCTAGTCCTGTGCCACCCGCATCCAGCGAACTCCTGCGACCCTCACCAGGTCATCAGTCCACCTTGTGGGGGGCCTACCCACGCTGCGCCTTCCGGTACGTGGCCGCCACTCGAGAACCTTCCCGCCCCAACGGCCATCGGTTCTACATGCAATGTGCCCCGCCCACTGCCACTTCAGTTTAGCGATTCGGAGAGCTACTTCGGTTACGGTTCTACTGCGGGTGGTCTCACCTTTAATCCGATCTCGCAGAGACTCCTAGCATAACCCTCTCCATTGCCCTTTGGGTGACTTTGAGCCTTCTTATGAGGCCCTTTATAAGCGACCACGTTTCAGTCCCATATGTCATCACTTTTGAAAACTTTTAATAACTGAAAATAATTGCCGCGCTAGGCGGTTCGGTCAGTATAGACTTGTCTCGCGCGAGGCACAGAATAAATACAGAAGTGTCACTGTAGGCTAAATCCATTGTTGCGTATCGTACAATGCTGCCGCGCCACTCGTGATAATTCGCGCCTAATAGGTACGGTACCCGATAATAGTGATAATTAATAAGAATTGAAATAAAATGTTATTCATGCATTATTTAGGCATCATTTGTGAATGTTACAAACATTCCAATACTGGTATTTCTCCCCGGTATTTTATTATACCGGAATCCCGGTATTGTTACTACAAAAAATATAGTTATTGGAAGCCCTAGTTGTAACGTAAACAAAAGCACGTGCATGTGTCCGCATCGAAGCGCTGTGCGGATACGATTGATCCAGACCGATTTCGGTTTACGTAGCAAGTACATTCAAGGGCATAAATATATACACAATTTTAGACCTAATGCTCCACACATAAGTAAAAAAGTATACACAAATCTATGCCCCTGTACTTGTGGCGGCACGGCGTAAACGTGAATAGCCTACTATTAGAAAAAATTCAGTGTTATAAATAGAGAAAAAAATTAAAAATTTCCCTGCCTATAGCCAGACAATCCTGCCATGAATCACGGCTTTTGGATACATGTTCGCCCCCTCCAAACAACTGCAATTGTTTTCGCAAATTTTATCTGTTGTGCGAGACGGGATCATGACTCCCTCCACATTCCACAATAACCTGTCTCGTACAAGCACTTACTGATTAGGTTACACGTTAAAATTTATAAAAACTCAGCATAAACGAGATACCTAAACCATGTTTATTTCACTCATAGATGACCCATGACAATGATATGAAGGGTCCAAGGAAAAAACATGTCCGAAGCTTAAAAAAAAATCAGGGTGAATTCACACCTTATTCTGTTTAAAGTAAGGTGATTTTTCCTTCTGTAATTTGTATTGACTATACATGTTCTTTCCATGGACCCTTCATATTATGTATACATCAGAAGTGAACAAAATGTACTGTATTCTGTTATGTATTGCTTCAGCCTTCGAGGATGACAATGCCGCTTCGACCTCCCAAGACTCTTCGTTTGGCGACGAGACTCCTCAGCAAGAACAGGATCCTCTTGCTATTGAACCAAAGGTACGTAACGGAAAATTATGACATGTACGATACTAGTCCAGTCTTAGGATACTATTAAAACACTAGGACCATTGAAGGGATAATAATATCGCGGGCTGGACTCGTGGATGGAAGTGGATAAATACAGCTACAGTCAACAGTTACTCTCATGCTATACAAGTCTTGTCAAACGATTCTTTATTCAAGTTGGCCTAAAATTCCTTCGAATTGTTATATAAAATAGCAAAATTATAAAATTATATCTAACTCTCGTTCTAGACCACTGTCCCGAGAAGTGCAGTATACAGAGTACACAACTGCAACCACGTACAACATTCTAAGTTCTGAACCAACCTTAAGCACTATATATGTACGTTGTTGTCATCATGAGGAAAATTCAATTTGGGAAACATTGTTCTTAGGAAGACGAAACCTTTTATAGATATATTTGAATACAGGCTTCATTTATCCATGCACTAACCAGCAATTCCTTCCAGCCGGACGTCGGCCTCGGCAAAGGCAAACCCTACACGGTCTCCTCAAAAGTGGCCAAGAAGAAAATGGGCGGCTACAAGTTTAAAGGCGGGATGCACCCCGCCAAACTGGGCTTCCAGAAGAGAGCCAGGTCCGTGCTGGATTTCGGCCGCAAGAGGGGAACCAAACCGAAGATGCGGGGCGTGTTCGGAGTACCTGGGCTCGGGCTGCAGAGGCCGCAGGCCCCGGATAATAAGACGACGGAAGATGATCCAGGTATTTTTTCCTTTTACTGCCAGTTATGTTGTTAGATTTTGTTAAGGGTTGATAATCAATTTATTCTAGAGGCGATTGCAAAAAACGTGTTCATTTTTCAAGTTAAATTGTGTAACAACTTTTGGCATTGAAAAACGGCGACAAATTCAAATTTTCTATGAGCGATCAACAATACAAAGCCACATATCTTTTAAATTTGCCCCCTTTTACTGCTGCTGAAGGTTGTTGGACAGAGTATATCACATAGTTTACCACGGCTTAGTTCGATAGTGATTGATAATTGGGTTTTTGTATGATATGAGGCCCGCAGAAACAATAAGAGCCCATAAAAAAACTAAGATCTGGAGATTTTCTGGGTATAGCACTCTTAACTGTGGGAAAATCTCACTTTAAAGAGTAACTGAGATAAGCCTATATTGCATAACAAATTACAACTAATATTACAAACAAAAGTCTCTTTCTAGTAATAGAGATAGAAAAAAGACTTCCGCTTGTAATATTAGTTATAATTTGTTATGCAATAATAGGCCCTTGGTCTAAATTTTAGGCAAAAGTGTGGCAGATGTTATTGGGGCTCTTGACAATACTTTGGTCCCAACAATTATTATAATATTACGTTACTTGTCAAATAAACATTTAATTAAATTTTATATTACATGTGTTATTTTTGTTCCAGGTGTAGAAAATAAGCTAGTGCTATGTTCGAGCAAAGACAAATTCGTGCTGACGCAGGATTTGTGCGTCATGTGCGGGGCCGTGGGCACGGACTCCGAAGGGTGCCTTATCGCCTGCTCGCAGTGCGGGCAGACTTCTCATCCTTATTGTGTTAATATTAAGGTAAATATTGCATTACGATATCTGTGCGTGGCCTGAAGAACTTGATAACTCGAGATATTTTGGTAAATAAATAAATAAATAAATATCTTGGGACATCTTACACAAATCGACCTAGTCCCACGGTAAGCTCAATTAAGGCTTGTGATGTGGGTACCAGGCGACGATATATATAATAGATAGATACATATAAATAGATACCTACTTAAATACATACACAACCATGACCAAGGAACAAATATTTGTGATAAATGAATACACAAATAATGCCCTCGCCGGGATTCGAACTCGGAACCTCCAGCTTCGTAGGCAGGGTCACTACCAACTAGGCTACGGAGGCTGACAAAAAGGAAAATAATTAAATAATTAATGGTAAAGGAAAGTAATTTAATTTATGACAGATTGTAGTTCAAATTTCTACTACTTTTTACCTCGAGTTATCAAGTTCTTCATGCCATGATTAGGGTATAATTTATACTATAAATTATAAATTTTATAGTTCTCGTTTCGTTATAATAGTTAAATCGCATGAGGCCCCACGCAACTTAATTCCAAAACACTATTCTTGTTCGCTGTGTAATGAACAGTACTGATTTCAGATTGTTTGCAAAATTAATTAAACAACAGAAATGCCACTTTATTGATTTTATGAAATGTTAAATTCCATTGAAATGTGATGGTGAAGAAATTATACATTGGGTCTTACAACTTACAAGGCATGTCTAAACAATATAGCTGATCTTGATTAGCGAACTATTCGCCGAGCTGTAAGATCAACCTTTTGATCGCCATACGTCGAAGAAATATGCTGAGCTTCAGACCCCACGCAAACGCGATTATTTAAGCGAAATTGAACTTTAAGGCGTCCCGCGTAAGTTCCTACTACATTCGCGTAGCTGTCGGCCAGCGCCATTGGCGTCGATTTTTCGTTGTCTTCTATGGCCGAGTGTGGCGAGGGTTAACAGACTCGCATTTTTGACACACTGAAAAACCACTTTCCCGCAGGTATCTCAAGTAATAGTAACAATGGGCTGGCGCTGCATCGACTGCACCGTATGCGAGGGCTGCGGCAACCGCGGCGACGACGGCTTACTGGTTCTATGCGACGACTGCGACACGGCGTGGCATACTTATTGTGCGCGGCCGCAATTGACTGAAGTACCGAGAGGGGCTTGGCGTTGCGAGCGGTGCCGCCGCTGTCTTACCTGCGGCACTAGGGAGACTACGGCTTGGTGCGAGAACTACACGGGTAACTATTGAAGATAATTTAAATAATTTTGTAATGCTGTGGGTCAATAGTTTGGCGCACGTATTGTACGCAGCCGCAGTTATCAGTAGGAAAATGCGGCAATTTTAAAAGATGTAGGCAGTAAGAGTTGGTTGTCCATTCAAAAATTTGAATATGTCATCTTTTTCTACTGACAACCCGGTTGAACAGAGTATAACTGAGGTGCCTAAAGGGGCCTGGCGCTGCGAGGGATGCCGCCGCTGTCTCAAGAAGACTACAGTTTAGTGCGACGTGACGTGACGCTAACGACGACAAACGATTAGACGCACCATCATAAGCCTACAAGGTGCCATTCTACAAACGTACACGATAAGCGAAAAATTCGAACGAAAAGTCACGTGATCATTTCCGTACATTATGGTCACGTGATTTTCCTTTCAAATCTGTAATTTTAATGCATTTCCTTTCAAAGCCATGACTGTTCTGGTTGTAACAAAGTTTTTAAGAAGTGCAGAAGTGAAGCGCAGTTGCAGTTTTTAACAAATATGTTTCGTCCAACAGAATGCGGGCCGTGCGCCTCGCTGGTGATGTGCTGCGTGTGCTCGGAGCCGTACTCGGACGGCGAGCTGATCATCCAGTGCGAGAAGTGCATGCGCTGGCTGCACGCCTGCTGCGACTCCATACGCAGCGAGGGCGACGCCGAGACTTGCTGCAGAGCTGGGTAACATTTCATGCAATAATATACTAACAATAACACTGACGGAGAGCTGATCATCCAGTGCGAGAAGTGCATGCGCTGGCTGCACGCCTGCTGCGACTCCATACGCAGCGAGGGCGACGCCGAGACTTGCTGCAGAGCTGGGTAACATTTCATGCAATAATATACTAACAATAACACTGACGGAGAGCTGATCATCCAGTGCGAGAAGTGCATGCGCTGGCTGCACGCCTGCTGCGACTCCATACGCAGCGAGGGCGACGCCGAGACTTGCTGCAGAGCTGGGTAACATTTCATGCAATAATATACTAACAATAACACTGACGGAGAGCTGATCATCCAGTGCGAGAAGTGCATGCGCTGGCTGCACGCCTGCTGCGACTCCATACGCAGCGAGGGCGACGCCGAGACTTGCTGCAGAGCTGGGTAACATTTCATGCAATAATATACTAACAATAACACTGACGGAGAGCTGATCATCCAGTGCGAGAAGTGCATGCGCTGGCTGCACGCCTGCTGCGACTCCATACGCAGCGAGGGCGACGCCGAGACTTGCTGCAGAGCTGGGTAACATTTCATGCAATAATATACTAACAATAACACTGACGGAGAGCTGATCATCCAGTGCGAGAAGTGCATGCGCTGGCTGCACGCCTGCTGCGACTCCATACGCAGCGAGGGCGACGCCGAGACTTGCTGCAGAGCTGGGTAACATTTCATGCAATAATATACTAACAATAACACTGACGGAGAGCTGATCATCCAGTGCGAGAAGTGCATGCGCTGGCTGCACGCCTGCTGCGACTCCATACGCAGCGAGGGCGACGCCGAGACTTGCTGCAGAGCTGGGTAACATTTCATGCAATAATATACTAACAATAACACTGACGGAGAGCTGATCATCCAGTGCGAGAAGTGCATGCGCTGGCTGCACGCCTGCTGCGACTCCATACGCAGCGAGGGCGACGCCGAGACTTGCTGCAGAGCTGGGTAACATTTCATGCAATAATATACTAACAATAACACTGACGGAGAGCTGATCATCCAGTGCGAGAAGTGCATGCGCTGGCTGCACGCCTGCTGCGACTCCATACGCAGCGAGGGCGACGCCGAGACTTGCTGCAGAGCTGGGTAACATTTCATGCAATAATATACTAACAATAACACTGACGGAGAGCTGATCATCCAGTGCGAGAAGTGCATGCGCTGGCTGCACGCCTGCTGCGACTCCATACGCAGCGAGGGCGACGCCGAGACTTGCTGCAGAGCTGGGTAACATTTCATGCAATAATATACTAACAATAACACTGACGGAGAGCTGATCATCCAGTGCGAGAAGTGCATGCGCTGGCTGCACGCCTGCTGCGACTCCATACGCAGCGAGGGCGACGCCGAGACTTGCTGCAGAGCTGGGTAACATTTCATGCAATAATATACTAACAATAACACTGACGGAGAGCTGATCATCCAGTGCGAGAAGTGCATGCGCTGGCTGCACGCCTGCTGCGACTCCATACGCAGCGAGGGCGACGCCGAGACTTGCTGCAGAGCTGGGTAACATTTCATGCAATAATATACTAACAATAACACTGACGGAGAGCTGATCATCCAGTGCGAGAAGTGCATGCGCTGGCTGCACGCCTGCTGCGACTCCATACGCAGCGAGGGCGACGCGGAGACTTGCTGCAGAGCTGGGTAACTGATATTTCATGCAATAATATACTAACAACATCTTATTTACACATAAAAAATCCGCCGCAGGCTTCTTCAAGATGCTACAAAATGGAATCAGCAACAGGCTTCGTTATAAACACCAATGGCAATATCCGCAACAGGCTTCGTCATTACAACACCCTAGTATACTAGTAATAATAGCATTTACTCGTGGCTTTGCCCGTTCGGCTTCTCAGGTATCGATAAATTCGTCAATATTGAAATTCAATTGAATTGAAGCTCTAGTTTTTTTTGTGGTTTCTCACGATTTTTGCGTCAAAACCGTTTTGAAGATGTTCTTGGATCCTTAGATATTGCTTTTTATTAAGGTCGGATTCAAACTCAATAAATTCAATATGACGACCATTTCGTGCAACTTTGACCTCAGATTCATTACTTGAACGTTTCGACATTTCAGATATCAATTATTATCAAGATCAACTATCATAAATTATGGTCATCTTTATCAGGCCTGGTAACTGACAAATGATAGTTTTATCATCAAAAGCTTACATACCCTATGTGATTGTTGTGTTGTGGTGATGATAAAACTATCATTTGTCGGTTACCAGGCATGACATAGATTACCGTAATAGCTGTGCTGATTAACATTTGAAGGAAGTCAGCCCAGATTGCTACCGTTTCTTGCACAGTGACGTCTGCTTCATTATGATGAACGTAATCAGTCAGATCTTCAGATTACCACCGATTTTTATCACGGTTAATATCGATACTGAAGAAATTGAATAGGCAGCTTTTTCGCAGCTTTGGTTGTAGAACTGTTAAAAAGAACCTCTGGGATCTCGATAAAGACGCTCAAGCGGAGCGTCCATGTTAAACAAATGCAAACGTATGCCCGCTTACTGGCTTGGACGCCCGTCGCGCCCCCACTCGCCCCGCCAGACGCGCCATCTAACGCTCGCCACTCAAGCCTGAGGCCGTCGTCGTTTCGACGTCGTTTCGACCCGGTCGACAGCGGCCCGTCGCCCGCGGCGTCCGAATGATGCGTTCGGGAATGCTCGGGAGTGGTCGATTACGCCCGCCGCGTGCGGCGTCCGTTGGTGCGGCGGGCTAGGCCTTATGTCCGGTTCACATTATTGCAGTTGCATTTTTAGTCCAGCAATCCAATCCAGTACTGGAATGCTACTGGAATAATGTGAACAGACACTGGAATGCTTCCATTCCAGTGAGCATTCTGGAAAGACCGTCAACATTTCATTCCAGCTCACCCAATCCAGCAGCACTGGAATAATGTAGACAGCCATTCTAGTTCCAAACTAGTACTAGATCATTGTCAGCGATGTGTTTCCAATCCAGCTACTCTTAAAATACTGGAGTAATGTAAACGATATGCTCCAGTCCAGTACTGGACTGGATTAGACAGCTGGATTACTGAACTGGAATAATGTGAACCGGGCATTTACTTAGACTGAGTATAGAGTACATCATTGATTTAGAATATATAAGTGGATCCCCAAACAGCTCAAAAAAATGGCCCCAAAAAATGGGCTGCAGAAGTAAATATTGCGGTCATTTTGCTCCGCTATTCAGTACTGACAGTTGACATTTGGTCACCTTACGGTATAGCATCATTATTCCTTAAACATAAAAAGTTTCTACTATTTTGCAGTGTTGTTCGCAAATTTGACACTTATTGCTCACTTCACAAAGTTTTTTATTCTTTGAGTTTTTTTTATTATAGTTTATTGTAAGTGAGCGTTATTAGCTTCAACTGAAACATGATAGAAATGACTTTTAGTGCCACTTTTCTTGGTTTTTTTGTTTGGCTCTGTGCGTCCATTTATTATTTAATGTCATTGGAGTACATGAATTATGTATTGATGTAACCTCAATCCCTTCCAGCTACAACTGCGTCCTATGCCGCGGGCGCGACACGGCGCCACCGCATTTAACAGCTCCTCCGCCGCCGCCCGCGCCGCGGCCGCCGCCCTGCGCCGCCGCACTCGGGCTCGGCGGCGAATACTACGTGGACGACGTGTGTCTCAGCCAGCGCGGCGCGCACCACATGAAGCAGCTAGAAGCCGAGATGGGCATCACGCACACCCGCCGCAAGCGACGCTTCAAGAACGAGACCAACGAGAAGGACGCCGGTGAGTCTCCTTGTCCGTTACTACGTGGACGACGTGTGTCTCAGCCACCACATGAAGCAGCTTGAAGCCGAGATGGGCATCACGCACACCCGCCGCAAGCGACGCTTCAAGAACGAGACCAACGAGAAGGACGCCGGTGAGTCTCCTTGTCCGTTACTACGTGGACGACGTGTGTCTCAGCCACCACATGAAGCAGCTTGAAGCCGAGATGGGCATCACGCACACCCGCCGCAAGCGACGCTTCAAGAACGAGACCAACGAGAAGGACGCCGGTGAGTCTCCTTGTCCGTTACTACGTGGACGACGTGTGTCTCAGCCACCACATGAAGCAGCTTGAAGCCGAGATGGGCATCACGCACACCCGCCGCAAGCGACGCTTCAAGAACGAGACCAACGAGAAGGACGCCGGTGAGTCTCCTTGTCCGTTACTACGTGGACGACGTGTGTCTCAGCCACCACATGAAGCAGCTTGAAGCCGAGATGGGCATCACGCACACCCGCCGCAAGCGACGCTTCAAGAACGAGACCAACGAGAAGGACGCCGGTGAGTCTCCTTGTCCGTTACTACGTGGACGACGTGTGTCTCAGCCACCACATGAAGCAGCTGGAGGCCGAGATGGGCATCACGCACACCCGCCGCAAGCGACGCTTCAAGAACGAGACCAACGAGAAGGACGCCAGTGAGTCTCCTTGTCCGTTACTACGTGGACGACGTGTGTCTCAGCCACCACATGAAGCAGCTTGAAGCCGAGATGGGCATCACGCACACCCGCCGCAAGCGACGCTTCAAGAACGAGACCAACGAGAAGGACGCCGGTGAGTCTCCTTGTCCGTTACTACGTGGACGACGTGTGTCTCAGCCACCACATGAAGCAGCTAGAAGCCGAGATGGGCATCACGCACACCCGCCGCAAGCGACGCTTCAAGAACGAGACCAACGAGAAGGACGCCGGTGAGTCTCCTTGTCACTCGGGCTCGGCGGCGAGTACTACGTCAAGGAGTAGTCGAATTTCCTTGTCAACTGGACGTAGTTATGCAAAAAGGAACTAACCCACATACATTTAAATTCTAATTAACACCTTAACCTTTCGTATGCTTAGTAGCAGATCTTACGCAATAGCCGTCAAAGTCAAATTTTGATTGAACTGCTTGATAGTAACGCATACTAAAGGTTAAATCAAAATTAACAAGTCATTCTTTGAAAAGACAAATTCGTGTGTATTGGTTCCTTTTTGCATAACTACGTCCTAGTTACTAGCCCCTTTATTCATAAACGTCTAAGTATTCTTTGTCCCTTTCGCTCTTATAGACATATTGACAAGACCGAAAGGGAAAAAACAATACTTAGCGGCTTGCTAAGTTAAGAGGCGTTTATGAATAATGGGGTAGGTGTGTGAGACAATTTAAAATGCTGATCTTTTCCCATATAAAAACAACCCACTCAACAAATTCAAAACAAACTACTACATTTTTACCGCCACTTGCATCTTATTCATTCAATTGTTTCACCTTCCATTGTTTTTATTCATCATTTCATCAACAATAAGAAAAAATAAAATTTTACCAAGTAATTTGTAGACAATAATAATAAACGTAATATTTGTTGTTTGGTTACGAACACTAGGAACCCTTTGTCTGTCTGTCTTATCCGCACCGTAGCTACCGAAATACTCATACTAGAAACTTGTAATTTCGTATACGTATAAAGAAAAGATAAAAAAGTAGAATAAAGCTAACTAACTTTCTACATTTGGCGGCAATGCAAATGTACAGCAAAGCTTAAAAGCGACCATTGCAACGATATCTAACTGTATAACACCTAACGTGAATTTTTGTGTGTCCACGCTGGCATTGTGGAACGGTGTAGAAATAATGGCATCTATTGAAACAGTGGTTCAGAACGCAGACGTCGAGATGGCGGACGACGCCAAGCCAGACAGCACGGCTGAGGTTAAAGAGGAACCGGGTATGTTCATTTTTGTTTACATCACACTAGCTTTCTAAGTGCGACATTGCATAGAAAACATTGTATGCATCACGGTCGGTAAGCGGAATACTAACTCGAGTCATTAAAAGACCTCCGCCTACGGCGTCGGGCTTCTAACACTCTCGTTAGTAATACTCACCTTCCTAGATGCACAGTGTACAGTCGACGTCAAAGATATCGTTACGGTTTAGGCGCCAAAAATATATTTACACGACCTTAATGTGAAGGTAATAAAGTCGTGTAAATATATTTTTGGCACCTAAACCGTAACGATATATTTGACGTCGACTATACTACTATTACTTACCATTAGGAGCCATTCATTTAATACGTAAGACTATTTTCGCTAGTTTTTGACCCCTTCTCTTCTTATAATAGGGGTATAAGGAAAAATAAGAATAGGCCGACCCCTTCCGCCCTGTTAAATATGTATTACGTAAGAATGTAAAGGAAAAAAGTTTTTTTCTGAGTAACAATTTTTCGAAATGTTTATTTGTCTTATTAAAAGGTGCTGATAAAATGTATTTTTTTGGCTTAATATCATTCATTTGTTATCTTACGTAAGAACTATCAAGGCTCCCCTCCCACCCCCTTGCCCTTGTAAGAAAAAATAAAACATGGCCGACCCGCTTCCCCCCCCCCCCCCCTAAATTGTCCTATGTAATAAATGAATGGCCCCTTATCAATATAGGCAGAGCAGTTCAAAATATCATACGTTCAAGTCAAAAATTAAATCTCTTAGTCTGGGTTCTAATGTAAAGCATAGTCATTCTTACCTGTCTTATCTAGCAGACAATTTTCTATCCTAAAATTAAATTTTCTGCCGTAAGCTGATATTTTCGTGACTAAAAATACAGTAATCCAATCCGAAATACTTTAGACTTAAATATTGACTTGGGTATTTTAGCACAGTTTCGGATGGCAACTGTCGAGCAAAACGTATTGGGAAGTTAGAAAATTATTTACTAAATGATACAACTATAAGGATGAACACTGAACAGGCTTGTTCTGTTGTGAATTGGATTACTCTTTATTCGTTTATAACAACGCGATAAAATTAACAATGTAAGATTTACTACATTTTACGTAATGGTATAGATAAATTATCGAGCTGTGTATTTACACATTTGACAGAAATTTTTTATCAGAATTTTTGTACTGTTATAATTTGACTAATAGTAAACCTAATGTCAAGGATAGAAAGTATGTTATTACCACTAAAAATACGGTCGCAAGCTCAGTAATTCATCCGCACCACAACTTTACCAGCATATCTCCCGCAGGTATAACAAACGCTAACCTCAAAGAAGGCATACTATGGAACGTAGTGAATGAAGGGCCCCCTCCCGAAGGCTTCACCGTATATACCACAGAGTCAGGCTTGACGGTACTACGGAGAAAGAGACAGAGGAACTTGAACAAGCTCGGTATTGGCGGGTTCGTGGTGCGACAGAGACAGAACACTAAGGCGCAGGCTGAGGATGAGAAGGATGGCGATGGGACGCAGGCGTCTGGAGGTAACTAGATTTTCTATTTCGGGAACTTTCCTTGAATAACTAGAGAAAGTGCTGAAAATATCACTATAGAACATGCTCAGATTGTTGCATTCACGTCAGAATTGCCGTCTCTTTCTGCAGACGAATTTTTTACGTTTAGTTTTCACGTTGAATTCGTTTGAAGTTACCTTTAATGCGTGCATTGCCATTTATGTCAAATTTGACCGTAGCATTTGCTTTAAATCGTATTTTAACCTTTCCTGTCAGAGGAATAGAGCTGAATTTCGTTTTTTTTGCAAAAACAATTAAGTAAATGTGAAAATTTCATTCAAGTGGAGTCTACATTGGGCATATTGGGCTTTACGAGGCTATTGATGGGTTTTAAAAGTTCAAGTTTACTGTACGCCACATTTAGACGCTAGAGAAAATTCAATGGTTCAAATATTTTAAAGAGTTTCCTGTTAAATGACAAAATGATTAGGAAGTTATTAAATGTTAATATTAAACGCAATAATTGGATGTGGAATGGATATTTCCACAGTGATTAAATATCTTTGTATTCCACAACAGAATCGCCGGGCAATAAGCGAAAGCCGCGACGCAAACCGCGTTCAAAACTGATGGAACAGTTCCCGTCATACATGCAAGAGGCGTTTTTCGGGAAGGAGCTGTTAGAGCCCGCCAAACCGGCTGTCAGTTCTACAGGTAAGCACTTCATGTTTGTATCAGGGTACCATAGAGCGAAGTAAACATTTTTTAGGCATATAATGGGGTACATCAGTTAGCAATAATTATAAAGTTCTACACATTTTTCCAGTAAATGGCATGCAAAATTTAAAATCAAACATTTTGTGTCAAATGTTTT
>JALPQI010001097.1:0-13856 GCA_025490895.1 Thaumatotibia leucotreta | reverse complement strand
TATAGGCAGATCATGAAATTCTGACTATGATATCTGCTTTCTAAGTTACTTATTTTGAACAGTCAAAGGCAAATTAGTATTTACGCGTCTGAATTAATTTGTAAAGTACCAATTACCCAAAGTTACTTCAAAACTGCCAACTAAAATTCAAATATAGGTATTTTCAATATTTGTTCAAAGTATAAAGTAAAACTGAGTCAGCGGAAAGATCGTGCATCAATCTTAATTACATCTATAAAGTTTTGGAACATAATTGAAGGGCCAACGGAAAAAAACATTTTCAAAAATTCAACTTTAAAAAATCAGGGCAATTGATATTAACTAGGATTATTACGTTGTGAGGTTTCATGGCAGCCATTTTCTATGTATGTTTAAGATTACATAAGTATCCTTGCATTGCATACACACATTAGTTGAAAGTCCATAAGGTAAATAAAACACCATCAAGTTTTAACCGTTTACTTTTCATATAAAAATAATTTATTTCATCTTATTCTAAACTAATCTAGAATGTTGAAATATTTACACATCGGTAACACGAACTGTGGGTGCAATTTGATAGTTACTATGAGTTTACAAATAAATGCTTTTGGATATTTTGTAATACTACTCCTATTATTATCCTACGTACATACAACAGTGGGCTGGCCTTTCCATCGCTTACGGAACCAAATAATGCCATCTCCAATATTAAAATTTCACATATTGGCTCTAAGGGAATAAAAAAAAAAAATCACAAACAGTTGAATCTACCCCAAGTAAGTTTGTGCTATATGCTTAGCTGACGATATATAATCAGTCATAAAATGCCCTTACTGGGATCTGAAGCCAGGACATTGTTGTCAGAATCACTACCAAGTTATAATACAGGTGAGATTTATCAGTAAGTGATAGAAAAACAGCCTGTAGATTTTGAGATCAGAGTAGGAAAGAGTTAAAGCTATGACATGAGTATTTTAAGAGCATTCCACGAGGCCCGTACAAACTTATAGCTCCTTTACCTTAGAAAAATATACTAGAATCTCTAGAAACGCTTTTGTACGGCGAACACTGTAGGAAATTCAGTGTAACTCTCCTAAACCTTTTGATTGCTACCGTCGACTATATACGACGAAACTTCTGCCATAGGTGCCGATGACGGGTATAACCGATACGTCAGTAACGACTTACGCGGTACTCCGCAAAGTTCAATTTCGCTTAGTTTCAAAAGGTTAAGGTATTAAAAGATTCAGTCTACTCCATGGCCATGAGTTCTAATAAACTGTACGGACGTTCCTGATAGTCGTCATAGCTTTCTTCCTCATCTTTCGCGTCTCTCGACCCTCTCCGATCCTCATCGTTTTGGTACTGAAATTCGTCATCTTCTAACGCATGATCCTTATCGTCATATTCATACTCATCATTGAACTTCCCATCTCTATGTTTTTGTCTGTGCTTATCGTCGAAGGCTTCAAAGAAATCTGCGAAATCATCATCGCCTTTGAAGAATTTCTCTGGATCGGTACTTTCATCCAGTTTTGAGTCTGAATGGTTCTTGGATGTTTCGGAGTCATCGAATGTGAATCCTCCGAAAATCTCTTCGAAAATGTCAGGCGTTGAAGACGGTACAGATGTTGTTGTAGTGGTACTGGTTGTCGATGGTTCTAATGCTTTAACTGCTAGATCCGCATCCTCTGGTCGTCTTTCTTCTTGCTTTGGCGCTTCTGTACTCCGTTCCCCTGGTATTTCTGCTGATATAGTTTCCTCTATCCTCGATTCCTCGGCCCTCCATTCTTCTGTCTTAATTTCTTCTGTCGTATTGTTCTGGTTTTGGAGTTTCTTCTTCTTACATTTGGTCTTGTTTTTCGGGGGAGACAAGGGTGTAGTTTCGACGAGTTCCGCAGTTACTTCTAGCGGTTCATCTTCGATTTCTACTATTTCGTTTGTTGTCTCATTCGGAGTGACCAGTGCTGATGTTGAGGGGACGAAATCTGTGTTGTCTTTAGATTCTTCTTCTGCTCTATCATAATCATCATCTTCACGGCCAAAAGAATATTCTGGCGACTCGCTGGTGATATAAACATGATCTGCTACCTCCTCGTACGCTGGAGTAGTTGGCTTCGAAGCGGGTTTAGTGCTTGCAGGCTCTGTAGTAGGGTTAGATTTGGATTTGTACGGACTGACAACGTGATCCTCTAAACCTTCCTCGTCAAACTGCATATCTGAGAATTTTGGCGTTGACGTTATGTAGTTCTGGTATTTAGTGCCCTTCCTTCTTGGTGGGATTACGCCTGTCGGCGGTATTATCGTCCTTGCTTTTTCTTCCTTCTTATCGTGGCCTGTCAGCACACTTCTGTATTTTAGCGTCGATTGTCTGTAGCGGCTCTTCTGTTTTGGTGCTTCGGTTTCAGGGGCCGGTGTCTCTGTGGTTGTTGGCGCTTGTGTGCTTGTGGTGGTACTCGTCGTTTGTTCTGTAGTAGTTGTTGGTTGTGTAGTCGTAGTTGTAGTAGTAGTAGTTGTTGTCGAAGTTGTTGTTGACGTTGTAGTTGGTTGCGCAGTGGCAGACGCTGAACTCGCTTGCGGCGTTAGGTCTTGTTCTTTACGTTTGAAAGGAGTCTCAGTTGTAGTTGTTGTAGTAGTTGTAATGCGCTTGTGTTTCTTAACTTTTTCTGGTTTTGTGAATTTTGGTGGAGGACGCGTGCGTTTCTTGGGCTTCGGTGTTGTTGTGGGCTCTTCTGTAGTTGTTGTTTTCATTGTTCGCTTTGGTGGCCGCTTGGTGGTTGTGGTGGGAGCTGGCGTCGTCGTCGTCGTTGTTGTTGTTTTTTCCGTTGTCGTGGTCATAGGAGTGGTGGTTTCTGGGATTTTGGGTTTGACCCTCTCGGTAGTCTCAGCGGCCATCGGCGTTGTTTTAGCGAACGCGCCCAACATGTTGGTCCACTCCGCATCGCTGTCCTCTTCTTCAACGTTGTGTGCGGTTATAATCTCTGGTGCAGTCGTCGTAAATCGTTGTGCGTTAACTATTTCGTTTTTCTTCGGTTGTTTCTTAACGGTCGAATTAGATTTTCGGAAATGATTATCACTCGCGGCGACAGCTTTTTCTGTGGTGTTGCTGTTCGCATAGTTCACTGTTATCGGCCTAAATGCAGTGTCAAGTAACGGATCCGGCTCTGAAAATGAGGTTACGTCTAGAACTTGAGGGCTCGGACGGAAGTCGTTTGGCCGAGGGGTCTTATGGAGCTTGGACGAGTGGACGAGCCTGAGAGGCGGCATTGGCTTGAAGGGTTTCTTGTCCATCGTCACGAACACGCCGGGAGGTGCGTTGTACACCGGCGGCCTAATGTGGTCTGACAGGTAATTAATTTTCACCGTCGTCGGCTTCTGCTTCTTATGAATTTTCGGCGGCCGCGCGTCAGGTGTCTGCGTAATCTCCTCACTATTATTTGGTCTCAGGGGAGTGGTAGTTTCGATGCTGAAGTTCTTTTGCGGCAAAACCGGATTAGGTGGGGTCGGTAATACTGGGGGCCGTGGCGTCTTTCCTGACTTGATAGGCGGTCTGTGTCTGTGGTCCTGATGGTAAGGGGCGCTGACGACTCCAATCTGCTCGATGTCGAGATAGTGTTGATGATGTGGCGGCGGCGGAGGCGGCGGGGGAATGGGACGACCATACTGGTTATATTTGTACACGTGATGAGGCTTGTGTGGCAGTTTTTTCTGCTGCTGTTGTTCGCTGGGCGATCCGACGTACCCCGCCTTTGAGTACTGCTGGTATATCGGAGGCGGCGGATTATATTGGCTATACTGGTACTGTTTAGGCTTGTATCGTTGTGGAGGTACGTCGTCATCGTCATCAAACAGCGACGAGAATAATCTGTCGAGCCCGCTGCTGTGTTGTCGCGCTTGGGCTCTCGGGACTATATTCTTATGAAACCATAGCGTTCGCTCATCGCGAGGTACTTGCACTGGTACCGCAACGGGCACCGGTACCGCAACAGGAACCGGTATCGGCGCAGGCGCTGACGTAGGCTCATAGTACCGGTTCTCCAACGGCGCTTCTACTATTCTCTCTGGCGCTGATTCTACAACAGTAAAAGTCCTCGCCGGTTTCTCATGCTTCTTATGTTTCTTTTGCGTGACTACGGAGAACGTTATTTCGTAATGATATCGCCCCGTCGCGTCTTCTCTCTGCCTTATCCGCTTGACGGACCACAGCGCTCTAACAGCATCCAAGCATTTACCAGTGCACTTATCCTTGTATCGGTCATCTTCTATGAAGCGGAAGCCTCCGTTTTCGTCCATCAACTTGCCTTTTGACATCATGACGACGTCTCCGAGCATGGGAGGGTCTTGATTGGTTGCTTCGAAAGGAGCGTGCTTGACTTTGTCCCACAAGTCTCTGTCGTCTAGGTCGGTGGTTGGGTGATCGATATCTCCCTTGGCGATGAGGTGATCTATCTTGTCTCTGACTAGGGTGAGGTAGACGCTGTGTCGGAGAGCGTCCTCCCAGTAGTGGGCAGGTTTGTGAAGGGCCTCCTGAAGGGTGCCCGCGCGCTGCGCACGCCACCCCCGCACTTCATGCCACTCGTTTAAAGGTATCGGTGTCGGCCGGAACTCATCCTCTCCCGAGTCTCCTGCTCCTTTTCGTATCTGAAATACAAGGAAATATAATTCAATACGTGCGAGAATAGTCTTGATTGTTTGTGGAGCTACAAAACTGGCTGTAGTGAAAAAAGGTATAACTCGTCGTCCATGTTGGAAAACGGTGGATATATATATGGGTGAATCAACTTTTTTTTTGTTATTGCCATGGTTACGGTCACCTGAGTTACGCTGGTGTTATGCAAAATTGTGCTACTTATATTATGCCAACATGCGTGTAGTCCAAGTTTGTAGGTGACCCATTAAGTAAAGGGCTTATGTTATACCGTAATTTTGCATAAAACTGATAAAACCAGCGTGACTCAGGTGGTATCAGGGCTACCCAAAAAAAAATTGATTCACCCCTATGCACTTGGCTATTTATAGAAACTATCTCTTAATCTAGCGCCAATGAAGCAGCAGTACAGATGTGGTGCAAAATCCTTTGCCTTTGGCTTTTCACGGAAAAACAATCTTGCTTTCTGCCTCAATTAGCTTCAGTGCAATGGATACTGAAGTTTGTTGTAACAGCAATATAAATTCGGACGTATTCGTGAACAACCTAAAAAAAATGTTATTGCATATACCAAAAATGCCGACAAAAGATTAATTGTAAGTAACCTTTTGGGCTATACCTACTCAATTATAATACCAAAGGTCCCACCAAAAGCGCGTTAGCGATCTATAAGCTCGGCTATAAAAATTAACAAACAAAATATAATCGCTCGCGTGTATAGAAAAGACACGGCGATATTTCTAGTTCAGCTCAGCTAGTATAGTTGTTAGCTGGTAAGTGCCTATCACGGAATCTTCAGCAATCACGTCTATTCATTGTGATTGATTTACGAAACACATGTTTTAGTTTCAATAACCCATACGGCTTATAAGGGCCAATCAACTTTTCGATCGACATTCTTCTGTCCCGTAACGCAGGTGACAATTTCGTGAAGTTCGCTAGAAAAAATACTTACCTATAAATTGTACATGCGTTAAGCGTCACACAAGTTCAAATCTATACATTTAGTTTCCAACGGTTTTTCATTGTAAATAAATATGTGTATAGAACCGTAGAACGGGGTGACTTTAAAATGCAGAGGCGACTTTGAAATCTTAGTTTTTAAATCACACTGTATATGTTTTTACGCCGTATATCAGTTTAGTCTAATAGTTATTTCATAAGGCACTCTGTAACGTAAAAGGGCCAATAAATGAAATTAAATTGACATTTTTGTGGCCATTTCACATCTATCAAAGTAACCCTATTTTTTTCCAAAGTCACGTCTGCAAATGTACGTCAATTAATGCCGTAGATCGGGGCTACGGTCTTAATTGACGTACATTTGTAAGTTCATGAAAAGTAACGCAAGAGATAAAATATGTCGAAGTTGTCCACAAGCAAAATCTTCGTCTTTCAAGCAAATTCCTCAAATCAACCACTAAAGTATTATTAGGATTGAAAAAAATGTATTTCAGCGTGCGTTTGAAAGTAAAACGGGAAAGTGTGGCGTGCGCCGCTCGCGTGCGCAAGCGCCGTCCAGCGGCATTCTCCAATACTCATTACAATAGAATTTTGCCTGAAATTCTCTCTAATTAACAATGGTTATTATTAATATAAATTTGATAAAGGAAGCGATTATACTAGTAAGATCATTAAACCTGAATCTATTAATGATAATCAACAACATTTATTATTGGATCAACTTTTGAAAACGCAAGAAAATTGGTTGTTCCATAGAAATGTAGTCCTTGTCCGTGTAGTGACGTTACTAAAAGCAAAACTCTTAAATAGATCTTAAGTCTTTGCAATTAGGTTTAATATTACGTCGGGGATAACTAGTGCAATACCGCGTAACTATCAAAGCAGATAGAGTTCAAATATCAAACAATATTAGCAAACAATAAGATGCTGATTTGAATTGCCAGTCATCATGGCAAGTCAAATCAGCGTCTTTTTTCGAACTGTCAAAACGATCACCACTATGGAATTTTATATGAAATATTCAAAAGTGACGTCACGTTTGAGTACTGCCAAATTATCTACTCTTTTAAATTCTTTTACTGCAATCTACATCTTAGTAATAATTTCTTCGTGTATTATCCTCGTAAGGTTTTCCTGTTTTTAATTTGAACCTTGTTCTACTTGTATATGTAAATTGGTAAGAATTTCGTTTATTTCAAAAAGTAGGTAATGAAACAAAAGAAATTATACTTTAATTGGTTCACGAAAGATACAAATTGGATTGTAACAAATAGTTGTTACACATACAGTTGTGTGCAAAATAATAGCAGCAGTCAAAAAATAGCAGTCAATAAGAAAATGAAAACTTGGACGAATTATTTTGGGATTTTCTTTTGTTACTCAGGTACATACATAGATATACAATAATAACGGGATACACAGTCCGCCGGAAAAAGTGGCACAAAAATTAAGCTGCAAAGTATGACAGTGCGGCTAGTTGCTGCTTAGTCGTCTTTGGGCCGCGAGTAGTGACTGTCAACAATATGACAAAATGTGCCGTGAAGAACTACGAAAAAACAATGCGAAAGTCAGGAAAAAAGAGGGCATATACTTCTTTTGGTGTATTTTATGCATAATATAAGAACATTTATGAGTACTTATTCCTCCTATTTTCATAGTTTTAGTTAATTTAATTTGTTAGTATAAAATGACATGTCTAGGAACAAAAATGTGAGGAGTCGATATTAGGTCAATAATATTTTTATTTTATGGTACCCAAAACGTAATTTTTAAATTACAAAAGAAATGTATTTTGACGTCAGACGACTAAAAAAATGCAGCTACGGCAAATAATTTTAATTTGTATTGATTACTAAAGTTGTATAAGCAGCGAATTTATAGTATCAGGTATTTATTAATATATGTATTTTAATTTGAGATTCCCACGGCTGTTAGGTACTATGGACCAATATTATAGCTCGAGATCGACGTGACGCACTCTATAAGCCTAGTCACGCGAGTGTCGTATGCTCCGCTCATTTTCCGGTATTTGAAATATATACCACCAGCAAAGGATTGCATCGAATTGTAGCTACTGCTAAACCTGTCTTTAACGTATGTAAGTTAATTCGCCTAGCTAAGTTTCACATTATTTTCTCTAAAATGGTCGCATGGCCAGTATTTATTTACTATTCGCCTAGCTAAGTTTCACATTATTTTCTCTAAAATGGTCGCATGGCCAGTATTTATTTACTTAAAAAACCATTCGTTTTGTTACATAGAGAGTCTTTGTCTTTAGACCAATCATTATACAGGTAAAGCAATTATTGTGTCAATGTCAAAAAACAGTAGTAGAAAAATATTATTATCGATGTCCTCAGGTCCTAATTGACCTGGTTTCACTATAGCTACTACAATGTAATACTAGCATAAGTAGCATTAGTACTAAGAAGCAAATAATGACAAATATTATGCTGTAAATAAACATATTTATTTTGATATTTTCTACTTCCTAATTCACATATATGTCGTCTGTCACAATTATTTAAATTACGAATAAAGCTACTCCCATCATTCTCTGTTCATTTTAGATGTCAACTGTCAGGAGCTGTCAGAAAACGTCTAATCATAAATTAAAATAGAGTCATAGGTTTGAAAAGTTTTTACTTAAATAGACTTCAATGTGCAGATTTAACACTTAATGTTTACGGCATTAAGCACAAGTTTCTACGAATTTTGTATCCTAAAGTAAATAAGCAGTAAGCGATATTATCATCAACCGGACAAAATCAGCTCATGTCATATTGTGCCATGTTTTTTGATGTTCTTGTTCCGCACAGGGTGTCTACCTATTTAAACGTCATTGGGTACATAACATAATATTCATTCAAAACGAACTGCAAACTTTACTGAAGTAATATCGAAAGTGAGACAAACGTGGTTATGAAAACCAGCTTTTTTACCCCCTAGCAGGAATGGTGTTCAAAACTGAAATATCTAATGGAAAATACACAATTGTGTGCAATTATTGTAGTTTCGTATCTTGTCTATTGTTGTCAACTAAAGCTTTACATATACACCCATCTCATCCAGAATATATATTTTTTCCTGTATGACTATCTTCCTCGCAGAGTGTACAAATTTTCGCTTATTTCGATTTTTTGTTGCTCTACACGGTGCTCGTGAGCATTGCGAAAGATTTTAACTATGCATTATAGACATCAAAATAAACAAAAAATATTATGACACCTAAAGTCAAATTCCACAAAACAAAAAGATAATAATAATAATAATAATAATAATAAAAAAAAAACCGCTGACACTGACAGGCATGTTTGTAATATTTATTTGCTAAACATTTATTTTTATACGCGTGTTATGCCTGAAAATGGCGAGAAAAACCATCCTGTTACCGCAACAACTACGACGACATGGGGACAATTAAAATAAATATGTTCAAGTGACGAAAATTTGCACAAATTTTCAAGTGACCATTTTGACATGTCATGTCAAGACAAACGGGGACACGCGTATATACGCAAATACATTAAATAACATGCAAACAAGAAGCCGTACCAGAGCGGAGACCACCTGCGCACGACCTCCACCTTCGCCCGCATCGTCCAGCTCTCCGTCCACACCGTCGTCGGGCGATGAATTCGCTACGGCGCCCGACACAGACGGATCCAGCGACGAAAGCGGGCCGCCGCCGCCACCGCCGCCACGACCACCTGCGCGACGAGGGCGGCCACCGCTGCCGGCACGCTTGGGGCCCGCGGGACATCCTGCCCCGCCCACGGCTCCCGCTGCCGGTGGTGTAGTGCGTCGCATGCGATGGACTCAGACGATGAATGAGAATTGCATGCGCGCCTACTACGAGGCTACAGAGGGGGGAACCCGACTAACCGCGTACCGTTCTAGGATTCTGCCTCTGTTTCAGGCTCTTGAACCCGCCATCGCCGTATCGGAGCAACGACTAGCGGATCAGGTGCGGGTCATTCTACGTTCTAAACGTTTGGATGACTCGACACTTGATCGGCTTCGCCTGCAGGCTCTCTCGACTCGTGCAGCTTCCACCTCGGCGCGGGACCAGCCCGCCACGTCGCCGGATCCGGTGCCGACACCCGACCTGGCATCGGGGGCGCCGCGGGGTGATCCCAGTGCCGATGAGGAATATTTCGCGAGTCAGAGTGTAAGTACTGCAACTGATGAGCATCTGAGGAGGACTTTGGAAGAGACGATTATGGAATATCGCTCCACACCCAATTCTAGGCCACGGTTACCACGCTTGCCCATGAATAGACGCAATCTAGCGTTAATGGGAGCCCTAAACACTTTACTGGAGCCGTACATACGATCCAGTAAAGATTTAGACGATACGCACTCGATCATGTACTGCGGGGCCATCGCGGCGTGCCGTGTTGCTCGAGTCAAGTTTCCGGACGCTGACCGTGCACCTAGGACCGCCGCGGGTGTCCCCGCATGGCAAGTGCGGATCGAGCGTCGTATCGACTCGTTTAGGACTCTCATTGCAAAGCTGATCTGCTTCAGGGGGGGCAATAACCGCCCCCGAGTAATGCGCTTTGTGAATCAGGCATTCGCGGGAACGGGCATCATGCCTTGCGACTACATGGCCAACCTCACAGAGCGCATTGACTTTCTGAAGCAGAAAGTTTATGCATGGGCAAGCCGTATCCGCCGCTACAGAGAGCGTGTGGATCGATTTCAACAGAACCGTCTCTTCCAAAGTGACCAAAGGAAGTTATACCGAAGGTGGGAGGGAACCGATCATCATTTGTCCGACGCGCATCTGCCGGATGCTACTGCCATGACTGATTTCTGGCGTAACATCTGGTCGGTGCCCGTCGGACACATCGAGGGCGATTGGATGAACGTTGTTGAACGTGAGTGCGAGAGCATCGAACCTATGGAGGCAGTTGCCATCAGCGCCGATGATGTAACTTGTGCCATTCGCCCTGCCCAGAACTGGAAAAGTCCTGGACCGGACGGATTGCACAACTTCTGGCTAAAATGGTTTCGGTGCTCCCACTCGCGATTAGCAGCGCAATTCCAACAAGCCCTTGAGCTTGGTTCCCTGCCTCCTTCCTTAACAACAGGTGTAACCTTCCTGCTCTACAAGTCCGGTAGTACCACGGAACCGAAAAACTACCGACCCATCACGTGCTTGCCTACACTCTACAAGCTCCTTACATCCATTTTGAGAGCAAAAATTAACACGCACATTGTTGCAAACAATGTTCTGGCCTCTGCTCAAAATGGATGTAGGGTTGGGTCCCGTGGTACTAAAGAGCTCCTCCTCATCGACATGACCATTTGCCAGCAAGTCCGGCGTAACAAAGGGGCCCTCTCCGCCGCTTGGATTGACTACAAGAAGGCCTATGATTCGGTGCCCCATTCATGGTTGAAGAGGGTCTTGGAGCTGTATAAAGTTGATGCAGCTTTAAGATCCTTTCTCGGCGCGTGTATGGGGCAGTGGACCACAGTCCTTCGTCAACCAGGAGGTGGAAATGACCCCTCTGGCCCGCAGGACTTCATAAGGATCGAGCGAGGCATATTCCAGGGTGACAGTCTGAGTCCCTTATGGTTCTGCTTAGCTCTGAATCCCCTCAGCACCCTGCTGAAGGATTCAGGACTAGGTTGTCGGCTTCGGAGAGAGGGTGAAGTCATTTCTCACCTTCTGTACATGGATGATCTCAAATTATTTGCGCCAAATAGCCAAGACTTGTTGGAGCTACTGCGAACCACAGAAGTTTTCAGTAGTGCCATCAATATGGAGTTTGGTGTCGATAAGTGTGCGGTTATGTATGTGCAGCGGGGGAAAGTAGTAAATTCAACAAATTTACAGCTTTCTGAGACAATGTCGTTCAGATCTATCTCGGAAGCAGAAACCTATAAATACCTTGGTATGTCACAGTCTTTGGGTATTGAAGATATGGGAATTAGACAGGCGGTGAAGGAGCGCTTTTTCAGCCGGCTCACAAAAGTACTTAACAGTCTTTTGTCAGGAGGCAACAAAGTGCGCGCCTTCAACGCCTGGGTAATGCCCATACTCACATACTCCTTTGGCATACTAAGGTGGACTCAGACCGAGCTGGACGCCCTGGATCGAAGGGTCCGTACACTGCTTACCACACATCGAATGCTACACCCGCGCTCATCAGTTATGAGATTGTACATCCCGCGGAGGTGTGGGGGCCGCGGCTTCTTAAATGCCAAAAACCTCCACAACCACGAGGTGTACAATCTTAGAAACTATTTTCTTAACAATGAGTGCGGGATGCATCGTGATGTGGTGGCAGTAGACCGGAACTTCACGCCGCTCTCCTTGGCAAAAGAGAACTGGCGCAGACCTGTGGTACTAAGCACCGAGGACCGCAGGGCGGTATGGAAGAGCAAGGAGCTACACGGGCGGTTCTACAAGGCCCTCACGGGACCTGACGTAGATCTGCTCGCGTCGGTGAACTGGCTACGATTCGGGGACCTCTTCGGAGAAACCGAGGGTTTTGCCTGTGCAATTGCTGACGAGGTTATCATGACGAATAACTACCGGAAATATATCCTGAAGGACGGTACGGTCGACATTTGTCGGGCATGCCGCCGTCCCGGTGAGTCACTCAGGCATATTATTTCCGGTTGTTCTCAGATTGCTAACACCGAGTACTTGCACAGACATAACCTCGTAGCCAGTATTATACACCAGCAGCTTGCTCTTCAATACGGCCTTGTGGACGTCGAAGTGCCATACTATAAGTACACAACTGCACCAGTTCTCGAAAATGGTCGTGCCACGCTCTATTGGGATCGACCTATCATCACGGACAGGACTATTGTAGCCAATAAGCCTGATATCGTGCTGGTAGATCGATCGCAGCGCCGGGCTGTGCTCGTCGACGTCACCATCCCCCATGATGAGAATCTCGTGAAGGCCGAAAAGGACAAGTCCAGTAAGTACCTCGACTTGGCCCACGAGATAACCGCCATGTGGGATGTTGACTCGACGATCATTGTCCCGATAGTCGTTACAGCGAACGGTTTAATAGCGAAGAGTCTCGACCAACATCTTAAGAGTCTCTCGCTAGATGGCTGGATCAAGGGTCAGATGCAGAAGGCGGTAATCCTGGACACGGCGCGGATAGTCCGTCGGTTCCTCTCTCTGCGACCTTAACCACCGGCAGCTTGGGCCCGCCCCGTTGCCGGCGGCACCCTAGGTTAGGTTTTTATAATGTGTTTATATTTTATATTGTTTTTGTATGTTGTATTGTATTTTACTTTTATAACCATATTATATCAACCTAACCTAAGAGAATATTAAAATAAAGGAAATAATAATAATAATAATGCTCATCGACATCACCATCCCCCATGACGAGAACCTCGTGAAGGCCGAGAAGGACAAAGCCAGTAAGTACCTTGACTTGGCTCACGAGGTAACCGACATGTGGGAGGTTGATTCGGCGATCATTGTACCGATAGTTGTTTCTGCGAACGGTCTCATAGCGAAGAGTCTCGATCAACACCTCAAGAGGCTCTCGCTAGGTGGTTGGATCAAGGGTCAGATGCAGAAGGCGGTAATCCTGGACACGGCGCGCATAGTCCGGCGGTTCCTCTCCCTGCAGCCCTAACCACCGGCAGCTTGGGCCCGCCCCGTTGCCGGCGGCACCCTAGTTTAGGTTTTTTATAAAGTGTTTATATTTTGTATTGTTTTTGTATGTTGTATTGTATTTTAATTTTGTATTCATTTTATAAAAACCCTAAACTGAGATGAAAGTTAAATAAAGAGAATAATAATAATATTCTTTATTGTGCTAAAATTAACAATAAATAAACGAAAAAGGAAGCTTACAAGAAGTACGCAACAACAGGCGGTCTTATCGCTAAAAAGCGATCTCTTCCAGACAACCTTATGGCAGTAGAATTGACATATAGACAGTATTGAAAGAAAAATAAAAGTACAATGAGATAAACCAGAGTAAAATAAGTTCACATCAGCACCAATATATACATATATAAGTATATATACTCATAAATATAAATATATATATACACAAATACATAAATATAACTAAATAAAAATAATATGCAATAAAATAGACAACGTATGAACAGGAAGGACAAAGGAGCTTAAGGAAGTGACAGAAAGTGTTGCTTGAGATGAGCTTTAAAAATTGAAATGGACTTAGCACACCTCAGTTCAACTGGCAAAGCATTCCACATTCGAATTGCTTGAAAAGTAAAAGAGTCGTTGTAGAATTTAGAAGAAGAG